>JAWNOV010000185.1:3215000-3230000 GCA_035045575.1 Drosophila falleni | reverse complement strand
AAATTTGTTTGACTTAAAGTACAGCTAACTATGTGATCTAAGTATCTTGAAAAGTGAGAGGTAAGAAATTTGATATAGTTTTCTCAGCTGGCAGACATATCTTAAACAAATAAATTTTAAGGATATAACCCTGTAAATTAGATGTCAGTTGATATTTTAATATCTGCAATTGCTTTAATGCTATACAAATTGTTTAAAAATTAATTGTCAACTGTATACCATGTAATTTGGTTAGTTAAACGATCTAATAAACTGTATATAACCTAGAGAATACATCATGATCTTTGCATTTTAAGTTTGTAGATTTCCAGGGTATCTACAAGTTGTGCTAGTTCGCTTAGTCAACATATTGTTGTGGTTGCTATGATTAAGCTTTTGTGTTTCAGCTAAAGTAATATTCATATGCAGCTTTTCACACACACACACTTACACTCATGCTAAACACACACACACACAGACACACACACACACACACACACAAACCGTATGCTTGTGGTTTATTGCGTTAAACATGTGACATAAGCAAAAGAGAAACATAAGTTTTATGGGACAGTTTCGCGGTTACTTTAATGTTCATTTTCAAAGCAAAACTTAAACTATGCCTAGGTCCGACTGTCTTTGTGGCATGCCACGCCCCCCATTTCAGATCAGATGTTGAGCATTTGCTGGACGTCACTTGGAAATTGAACATTTTGCCGCAACAACGCGCGCCGCACATTTAACGCCACATGTTTCGCCTGTTGCAGAGGCAGAAACAGAGACAGAAGCAGAGACAGAGACAGTGGCAGTTACTTTGGCCAAGAGGCGTGGGGAAGAGAGGGGGAGGGGGGCTGTGGCAAGAGGCTAGAGACGGTGGCAGACACTGTGGCGCCACTCGACGTCGACGACAGCAAACGAGGTAATAAAGTTAGAGGCTGTCAGGCGCGACAGGACGACAGGACGACGAACCGTTAGGCGACAGCGCCGCAAAGCAATGTGGTTAACAGCAACAACAACAACAACAACTACAACAATAACCACATTAACAATAACAACCATAGCAACAGCAGCAACAATAACAACAACAACAACAACAACAGCTACAGCCATTCACAAGGATTCAATGACTGAAAAACAGGACTAAAACAAGTAAAAATGTGACTGAAGAGACTTTTGTTTAAAAAGACTACGACTCGAAAATATGCTGTAGAAAAGAACAAGAAAAACAAAATAAAAGTCAATAGATAATGCCATATGGTAAACGAAAAAGAATTTCTCTTTATGCTACTGATTAACTCATTAAGGGATAACTTAAAGTCTTTCGTTTTAAAATATCGAGAGATAAAAAAAAAATGAAAGCAAATTGTATAAAATAAGTAAATAATTTCTATTAATCTGTACGTTTATTATTTACACAAACTCTGACGACTTAAATCAGCCCAAATAAATGAACAGCAAATTGGGGAATTCCCCACAAAAAATGTATTTAGCTTTGATCAAAGTAATGGCAATTGGAATCGATTTTTAAGACTTGGCCAAAGTTGACAAGTCAAAAATTGCGCCATCAACTTGAAGTACAGGGTATGTGTGTGGCGTGTATTGATGTGTGTGTGTGAGTGTGTGTGTGTGTAAAGAGAGCAGCTGGCTCAAAAGCAAACATCACAGAGCACACAGAGGGGCAGAATGGCAATCAATAACGAAGTGGGTCGCCCATAAAGTTCATAAATAAGTAAATAAATAAATAAGTGCATATGGGCGTGGCGAAAGGCGAAGGCGCAACCAGAAGCTACCTGATACCAAAAATGTCCACTAGGGAGTCGCAAATGAGGAGTGAAAATGGGACAGAGAGACAGGTGAAGTGAAATACGATGAAGGAGCCGCAAAAGTCCAGTTCGAAAATCGCTAACGATGCAATTAGTGCCGCACTGGATGAGTATATATATATATATACATATGTATATATATGTGTGTGAGTGAACCGAAAAAGAAACACAGCTTTAAGTTACAGATATTCTGTAAGAAAATATGAAAAGTCATAGTCATAAGAGAAGAACGAAACAAACATTAATTTCTCTATAAATAAAACTCGATATGCTTTTAACGATTATACATTTCAGAGTCATCAGTAAACATATATACTCTCTATATATATTGGCAACAAGCAACAGTTAGGCACACAAACTGATGCAAATATAAGAAAAAGCGGAAATTCAATGCTGTTTTGAAATATTCTCCACTCCATTCCCTCTTCACAACCATTGAGTATCTCTCAAAACTTGGGCATAAACTCGGAATTATATTAAGGGATGTATCTTGTCTTTGGTACAACACAATGCTGGTCAAGCAAATAAAAACAAAATGAAGTTAAAATTTTAAAAATGGAAAAGAAAATTAATCCGTTGAATTGTTATAGGCGTGTTTGCGAAAAACCCTTTAAAATTTGACCTTAAGAATTTATTTGATTTGATTATATATAAAATATATATATCTATAGATGTATAGCACATCAAAATTTTAGATCGAATTTTATATCGTAATAGAAAATCACCACAAATAAGTATCGAGTAGTCGATATATCGAAAAATAGTAAATCGAGTTGAAAATATCGAGTTTTCTCAAAAAGAATTTCTTAATTCAAAAACGCAATTGTAATAACAAATACACGCGTTCTTTTATTACAAATCTTTTTTTTTCTTGTATTGTTTTCCACTATATTCAAACTTTGTTAGTTTTGTAGGCTATTTATTTCGATCTTCCATCAAAAATTTAACGACCAAACTCAATTCTACAAAATAACTACGATTAACAATCCCCAATGAGTTGTGGATTTTTTTTTTGGAAATCGATGTTATCAAAAAAAATCACCGACTATCGCTTTCATAAAAATCGAATTGTCGATATATTTTTACATCACTAGTTTTCTCTTTCATTTCTATTTGTACTCGATTATCGCTTCCATTAAAATCGAGTTGTCGATATACTTTTACATCACTAACTTTTCTCTTTCATTTCTATTTGTCTGACCTGTGCTGTTGCTACTAGACACAGTCTTTGACCATTTTTAAAAGACCACCTGAATTACAATTTTGCCCTTGGGCAACCAGACAACGTTGGACACAAACAAATTAGCTGGATTTGTGTCAAATGTTGTTGCTGATTTTCTTGCTTTTATTATTGTTGCTCTTGCCGTCAATGTAATGAGTAAAAATGTAAACAAAATCCGCATTTAATGCGGCTTAAGTGCCATAACTTTCTTCTTCTGTACATTAGATGTCTTAACTCCGACTCCAACGGTTGTTCAACTGTCCGGTAATTAGCATCGACCGCAGTACAAAAATGTGTGTTTTTGGCCATGGTTAAAACTTTGGCAACAACAATTTCAGCATTTAAATGCCATTTAAGCTAGGCAACAGCTACTCAACTCCAGTTTCAACTTCTACATCAGCTTTAGCCGCAATCCGCAGCCTGACGAGCGGTAATTAATTATGTATCTAAATATACATACTATATACCTAAGACTATATACTATAAAAAATATTTTCATATTCATCTCTCACTCTCTGAGTCTCTTAGTCTCTATCGCTCTCTCTCTGTCTGAGATGCGTATTTCTTATGGCGTATCTTGAGGATTTCTAATTACAGCCTTGGCTTTTGTGGACTTTCGTTGAAGTTTGAAATGCAGCTTAATTATGTGGCAGGCGGCTTTCTCAGCTTTCCAACCCTCACACTCTTTTCTCTTCCTCTCTCCCTCTCTCTCTTTCTCTTTTCTACGTGCTCTTATACCTAATGTCTCCCCGACTCTCTTTTCCGTTTCTTTTTTTTTGGAAGCTCTCAAATCGCCCTCCCAAAATTGTAAAAAACAAATTTCAACAAATTGAAATTTGATAGAAATATTTAGCTGGTTTCGTTGCTGACGCAGATTTTGTTGAGGGGAGCATTTGACGGTTTCTGTGCTGGAGGAAATCAGCGGGGGGAAGGGGAAGCGGGAGAAGGAAAACCTACATCATGGGTTTTTATTTTGGGACTGAGCCCTAAGCTTCAGAGCAAACAAAACATTAAATTATACACAACAAAAATGCCGACATTCTCAGGTAAAGCATTTAAATTATTGGACAACTTTACAGGGTGTCTTCGTGTGTGAGTGTTTAGTTGAGAGTGTGTGTGTGTGTTGGACACTGAATTTAATTAACTGGGCATCTGTGTGTTGCATTTAAATGTTCGTTTATGTTATTTAAAAGTGTTTGTTGTACTATCGTTCATATTTTGTTAAATTTTGCAGTTCTTTTCATAAATCGCTTTCGACACAATTTCGCCTAAATTACATTTGAAAAATTTGTTTTTATGTAACTTATTTTTCTTTTCTAACAACATTTTTGAAAGTTTTTCATTTTTGATGATTTTGGGAACGTAAAAAGAATTTAGAATTGAAAAGTCTTAGTTTGAGTCTTAAACTTTTTTAAGCCATGTTGCATGAAATTCATTCATCATTTTGAATGCTGCACTTTAACATATAAAATAGTCAGGTTGTTTGAGGTTATGGTCGTTTCAGTTTGTGGTTAAGATTTTCCCTTACAAGTTCTTGTTTATTTTATTCATTTGGTTTTTCAGTAGTTTCTTTCATTTTTCTCTTTTTTCTTTTTCTGTGGTTTCTCGTAACTAAATACACTTGAAAACTGCTTCAAAAAGAAGTGGAAAAATTGGGCAAATAAAAGTTTTTTGGGACAGACATGCGTATACATATGTAAGTTGGAAGTTGAAAGGGGCGTAGGGATAAGAGGGAGTGGTTGGAGGGGAGGAGAGGGGAGGGGGGAGGGAGGTGTGTTATGTCTGTCTGTGGTCGGCTTGAGCATCTGAACTGGACTAGTTTCAGACTCAGCTGCAGGGTATATGAAAAGAGATGTCGTCTTCTTTCCTTTATTTCTCTCTCTCTCTCTCTCTCTCTCTCTCTCACTTTCTCTCGTTATATTTTTCACTTCGCCTGTCCCGTTCTCAAAGTAAGTATAAAACGCACACACAAGAAGTGTAAAATGAAAGCTGCTGGAAAAAGTTTTTCAATTTGTTTATGCAGGCGACGCCGAGCTAAGTGAATTATTGCATTAAAATTATGAGTTTCTATACCAAGAGCTGGCTAAACTTTTTGTCCCCCAAAAAAACAGAGAGAGAGAGAGAGAGAGAGAGAGAGAGAGAGAGAGAGAGAGAAGAGGAACGAAAGAGAGAGAGAGAGAGAGAGACAGCAGGATGGGCATACGATTTGTCAGTTCTTTGACAAAAACATGTGCCACACACATTTACATTTACATTTACATTTATGGTTGCTTTTATAGCTCTATTTATATTTTAAAGTCGACTTTTGTGTTGTTTGAAGCGTCAAATACTTTCGAGTTTACTTCTGAGTTATGAGCACTTGTAAGTTATTAAAATGTGAAAGAGATACACAAAGTGAAAACTAAAACTAAGTTACATTTGAATGATTTTTTGCTTTGTCCATTTGGAACATTTATTCCAACATTTTCGAATATTATTATTAGTAATATCAATTAGGCATTTGATCTTTTCAGCGAGTTTTTAATATATTCCGAAATTAAGCATGCTGATAAGAAAAAAGGTTTAGAGTTGAGATTTCCTTCTAAAGTTGCAATATTTCAAAAACAATTAGTTTCAATCATCAATATCAATATCTGTATCCAGTATTTGTAGATATACACTACACTACTAAGTTCTCATTTCTCGATTTTTTGATGCTTTTGATTAACTGTTTATTACATTCAATCAAGCTTTTGATTTTTTAATGCAAGTAATTTAATATTTCAATTGCTAATTTAAATATTCGCACCTTTACCTTTAATATTATTAATATAGTTTGTCATATATAATGAAACTTAGTGTTGGCCTAATTAGTGTAGTATTTCATGAATTTAATTAGGTTTTTTGTTATGAAATTTGTGGTTGTAATGCAATCAATCAATTTTCATCTAAAATGCATATTAATTTTATATTAATTACCAACCAGCTTTGCAATTGCTTTAGACTTAAACAGTTTGCTCTGTCAACAAATTAGTTAATAATGTTAGTCCCAAACACACTCTGATCGGCAAGTAGATACCCTGTAAGCACTCAGTAATGTGAGTATTTATTTTAATTCATTATTTTAATATGCCCTATATTACATTAGCTGCGGCTATAGAGTATATAAACATTAAATTAATATTGATGGTTGTGTAAATGAATAATTAATTTATTATATGAGATGTTGAAAAAAAGCATGCAATAACAACATAACATAAATAAAAGAGAAAAATAAACGTGTATTTTTGCTACATTTATGAAATGGCTTCAATGATATTTCATTTATTTTGTATGCTTACAATGGTTGTGCCTGGGGTGAGTGTGTGTGTGTGTGTGTGTGTGTGTGTGTGTGTGTGTGTGTGTGTGTGTGTGTATAGTGGGGTATGGGGTAGGTTGTGGCTGTGGGTGATGCTGTGTCATCGTCATCGTCATCGGTCCCTGACAATGATGGAGGAAGATTGATGAAGATAAAAAAAAAAGGAAAAGAAAATAACTTTTCCATACTCCATACATGTATGTAAATTGCGATGGGAAAGGGAGAGAGAGAGAGAGAGAGAGAGACAGAGGGGGGAGGAGAAGTAATTTGCGAATGTTGTGCATTACCTACTTTACCACTTGTACACACACAACAAACACAACAAACACAAATAAAACTCTGTCATTTGAGTGTCACACAAAAATCGGAGCATACTTATTTTTTTTTTTTATTTTGGTCTCGATGATGGATGTGAATGAGAGGCAATCGGTTGAGCAACAGTTGCGCAACAGTTGGGCATTCCAAATAGCAAATGTACTAGTGTCTCTGCACTAATTGAATTGAATCATACAATTTAAATTGTAATTACAAATGCAAAACTTGCAGCTGTGCCAGTTTTCTCTTGGACAAAACTAAAAGAAAACCGCGACAACTTTTTCTGTTTCGAAACTTGAACGCTAAATAGATCTTGAATGCCAGAGAAGTTGTAATCAAAATAGTAAGTAAGCAATAAAAACAGAAAAGAGCAGTTAATCTGAACGCCAGAGGGCGCTGCTGTTTCTTAAATGTTGAGCAATTAAGAAATCAAATTGCGATCAACGCTGTTGGGAGTTCAAGTTTCAAGTCATTTTGCCCTCAGTGTTAAATGATGATGCACACACACACACTTACACACACACACACGCACACACATAAAATTATACAACTACAGTGAGTATGACAAGGAAATGCAATTATGGGTGCTAAATAAAAACAATCAACGGCTGTCGCTTTGGGCCATTTCGTTTCGTTTCAGTGTGCTTCGAAAATATTAATCACCTCAGTGTTGAAATCAATAATTAAATGGCAGCAGCCAGCACACAATTTACACACACACACACACACACATATACAGAAACAACCACACGCACACTGAGTACTTTTGTTAAGTGTATACCCTGTAATCAATATGCAAAAGTATGCTAGATTCTGTATGCTTTTATTTTTAAAACATGCTTAGTTATTTTTCCATTTTATTTAAATATTATATCAAATGGAACTACATTTTTATAAGATTTTTAAAATTTGCATAAATAATAAAAGCAAAAATGTCAAATTAAATATAATAATTTTTAAAATTGCATAGTTAATGAGTTTGTTTTTATTGTTAAACAAATGTTAGTACCTTAAAGCTAGTATTGAAGAAATTGCATAAAAAAATTAACTTAAAAATCTATACACAGGCAGATGGCATTAAACAGGGTATACTTTAGTCTATGCTCTTAAATGTTTGCGTTGAGTGGAATAGCAGCAGACGGCAAAGGGCAAACAATTGCCACACTCTCAACACACACGCACACACACACACACACACACACACACACACACACACACACACACACACACACACACACACACACACATCAGGCTGTTGTTCCCACAATGAAATTGAGCATACGACCTGTGTCCCTTTTTCTCTCTCACTCTCACTCTCACTCTCTCACTCTTGCTCTTGCTCTCCCTGTCTGTGGTCCAGCATCTGTTTTTGGGTGCGTGCAGGTGTACAAAAGTTATTAATGGTTGTTGGTGGCTTACGCAATTTGTGCTTTTATTAAAGCTGCACCACAACTGACCCACACACACACACACACACACACAGACACACACACACACACACACTCACACACACACAGTACAAATCCCAAAAGGTACTTGCTCAACTTACGATTGTCTGCATTTATGTGTGTGTCTGTGTGTGTGTGTGTGTGTGTGTGTGTGTGTGTGTGTGTATTTGTGTTTTTTTAAGGCTTTGTTACATTCATGTATCTGTTGTGACCATTGCAGGCACTTTTTACATAATACTAAGCTCAACTCATAGAAAAATGCGGCTGCTTTGTGGTGTGTGGTGTGTGGTGTGTGTGTGTGTGTGTGTTGAGTAGCCCAAAGGGGTGGTGCAAGGTGGCAGGTTTGTGGTGCAACCAACGATAGATTTTATAAAATTGTCAAGCATAATTCTTTTTCCCTACAAATTAAAATGTTGTTGTTCTTTTGCTGTGAAGCCTTAATAGAAATTATGGCAAAATAAGCAGTTTATTCAACAACTAATTTGTTTTGTCTCCAATTTGCAAATTAATAAAATGACCAACTTTAAATATTAAATCTTTAACATAAAATGGAAAGCCAAAAAACTTTTACTTTTTAAAAAATACTCTGTATAACTATGACTGCTGCATTTTAGGGTGTTTAAATTAATTATTTATTTTATTTTATTTATTATTTATTTAATTATTATACATACTTATTATACTTAGATCATTATAAGGTTAAAAAAAAATATCCTTAACCCATTAAGTACCCATTGAAAATTTTTAATTTTGTTAAAAATCTACTTTTTTGACTTTTTTCCTTGAGCTTGACCAAAAAATGTTTTAATGCAAATTGTTTCTTTAAATAATTCTAAAAGTGATTGCCAATTTTTGTTTCAAAAATCTCTTTGCTTATATTTTTAATGATTTTTTTTTAAACTTGCTAAAAATTACCTTTTTTACCCGATCTTAAGTTCAGCTACGATTGAAATAAAATGAATTAATGAATTTAATTCCCATTCCCCTGGAATAGTTTTAGCAAAATAGTCTAGAATAAGATTTATATTCTCAATGGCATTTGAGCTTTTATATATTTCAACTGACAGTAAATTTCTCAGATAAACCAAAGGCCAAATCGGAGACAGAGACCGAGAAAAAGATAGAGACAGAGATAGAGATAGAGATAGAGACTGTGCCACATGTTGTACACTTGTAATTGTACATTTTCTCAGTCTGTTGCTCTCCCGTTCTGTCTGTCTGTCTGTCTGTCCTTCTGTCTGTCTGTCCGACTGCTCTAACGACCCTTGTTACGGTTAACGTAATATTCACTTTGAACATAATAATTTTGCTGTCAGTGTGTGTGTGTGTGTATGGCTTGAGTTATTTTTCTCGTATTCTTTTTTGGAATTTTCTTTACTTCAGCCAGCAAAAACAAGATGCAACATGTTGTGGCAAGTGGCAAGCAACCCTTTAAGATGTGCTCAAGCAGTCTCAGTGTTTCGGCATTTATTGTTTAGCTTTCGAAAGCTGCTCACTTGCCAAAAACCAAATCCAGTTGTGAATTTATTTGCGTATGTATTTGTACAACTTGCTGTTGTTGCCACACTAACGGCAACATTGCTCTCGTTACTGTTGCTGTTGCTCCCATGACTGTTGCTGTTGTTGCTGTTGCTGTCAGTTTACGAACATCAACCTGGCTCCAGGGGCCACAGTCAATGCCCAAATGGCGGCTGTCAACTTTTTTTTTGGCTTTGTTCTTCATACGCAACCAACAAAAAAGAGTTGTTGTAGTCTAGCTAACGGGTAACTACGACTTGATCTAAGAGTATCTGCAGCATCCGTATTCCCTGTATCTATTCATCTCTTTTCCCAAGCTTTGTTTCTATCTATTTACGTTTAAATTAACATCTTCAAAAATGTCCAGGGTATTTTTCTGTCATTTTTTCTGCTATAAACCATAAGAGCTAGATACTTCAAACTTGGTATGTAGGTTCCTGGATACCGGACGCAGATTAAATTTGTTTTTTTTTTTTGGATCGGATCACTATATCATATAGTTGCCATAGGAACGATACATCAAAAATAAAGTCTTAGTATGAAAAAGTTTTTTGTTTGTTGAGATATCAGAATCAAACTGATAGGATACGCATAGGCAAAAATAGTGTTGCCTACTTATATGGGCAAAATAGTGTTGCCTACTTTTGTGGGCAAAAAATAGTGTTGCCTACTTATGTGGGAAAGAATAGTGTTGCCTACTTTTGTGGGCAAAAGTAGTGTTGCCTAATTATCGGGGCTGGTATTATACATTCTGACCAAATTTGGTTTAATTCGGTTCCATATATCATATAGCTGCCATAGGAACAATTGGTCGAAAATCAACCTCAGAGTAGAGTACCTGGGGTCAGGGTATCCTACTGTCGAGCGTGCTCGACTGTAACCGCCCACTTGTTTATTCATCTCTATGTCAAAGGATGTTTTTCTCAAATTTTATTTTATTTTATACCTTCGTGGCTGCTTTCAGGTTTTTTGCAGGGCATCTCACTGTTGATCTGTTGTCTATTTGAAGCACTTTATGTTTAATAGCATACTTTTACAGTCGCTGCTCTGATCTGCTGTGTGTGTAGATGTGGTTGAGTCCTATGAATGTGTGTGTGTCTCTCGGTGCGTGTGTGTGTGTGTGTGTGTGTGTGTGTGCTGACTAACTTGTTTATGTCGCTTGTTGAGTTACCAAAGCAAGAAATGAAACAAAAACAACATCAATCGTGTGGCATTTGGTTTGTCTGTCTGTTTGTCTATCTGTCTGAACTTTGACTGCCTGTTGCCAATTGTCCTCTATCTCTCTCTTTGGGTATGGACTTGTTTCTATCTCGCTCCCTGTTTTTGTATCCTTGTTGATTGCATGCATTGGCTTGTGGTTAGATTAATCAGATGTCTGACAGTCGCTATCAGAGTTGTTACTTAATAAGCAAATAAGCAAAGCAGGCGACGAACCTATTTATAGATTGTGATTGAAGACTTTCATCCAATCCCCGAAGCGATAACTGTTATTTACGTCCTTTCATCTAATGAAATCCTTCAGCTGCACAAATTTTGTACTTGCCTCTGTTTGTGCTTTTGCTATTCCCTCCGAACAAACTCAAAACCTCATTTGTAATGATTGAGGCTTCCCTTATTTCCTGTTACCACTTTTCGCCACAAATATAAATAATAATAATTTCATTTAACTAAAGCATTGTATTGTGGTCTAAGAAGCAACTCAAAGCAGGTGTTTAAATATATATTTAAGTATCTTTTAAGTCTGTGGGTTAGAAAATTATTATTTTAATCATCATCAACAGTTAAAAATATTTTTTTTATTAAATAATTAAATTTTTTATCTAAATTTAAATATATATTTGAAAAAGCTAATGAATACATCTATTATAGATAATAGTTTCGGATATGTTCAATAAAAATAGATAATTTTTACTTAATGTACCATTTTTTTTTCGACTGTAAAAGCACTTTTTTTTTTGGTATTTTGTACATTAGCTGCTTAAAATGACAAAACTTAATATGACGAAAGTCAATATGTATCCCAAGCCATAATTGAATCGAAACTGGAGACCATCTCTAAGCCGCATCTTAAGTGAATTCGATATGAGGGTAGAGAGGAAAAGGAAAATGCTGAGTTAATCAACTGGGAACTGGGAACTGGAAACACAAGGCAGTAGAAGAGAGAAGAGAGATGGGTAAAATGCAAAAGTAAACGAATTTTCGTTAAGTCGCAGTTAATAAATTTCTAAAAGTGGCCACAAAGATGCCGCTGGCCCTCTTCTTCTTCTTCCGCTTCTTCGAGAAACCAAAGCCCAAAGTTACACAACGCAAAATATGTAAACTCATGTCATAATTGAATTTTCATTTTGGGCTTAATTTCGTCGAGGCAAAGCCAATGCCAAAGCCAAGCAGCACCAAAATTTAATAATTAAAATAAATGCAAAAATACAAAATACAAAGAGACGAAAAAAAAACTAATTTTGGCACCCAGAGAGCTTCAGTTACAGTTTCCAGTTGGCTTAAAGCTTAAGCTCTGCTTATTTGGGGTTTTCCCAAAGCCGATGTGTGTGTGTGTGTGTGTGTGTGCCATTTATTGGAAACTTATTAAAAAGTCATAAAAAAAAATTAAATAGGCTGAATAAAAGCTTCACTGTTGTTGCTTTTCATTTTTCCATCCATTTTTAATTTTGACAATGTTAACACAAATTTAAATTACTTTTTTATTTAACTTAACAAAGTGCTCCAGTTTTTAGTGTTCATTTGTTAGAAGCATAAAATTAATAATAATAATATCCAGATACAATGACAGGTTACATTCCCACTGCCAAGAAAGATGATGAGCTCAAAAATGAAAATGATGAAAATGTCGAAGAGGAACCGGAAGATCCCAGTATGATACGGATCGGTGTTATAGCGGACACAGTGAGTAGTATCAGAAATATATAATTGCAATCTAAAATAGATTGTGATGATTTATATTTATCAGGAGGTAACACTGGGTCTTTTGCTCGTCGGCATTGGTTATCATCGTCAAAAATTTCGCAACTATTTAATGGTGGAACGGGGTTTGTCATACACATCTTTATGTCCTTATTTTTTTCTCAATCAGACTCTTAAAAATTTTAGATACGCCGCTGTCGGAAATTGAGGAGTTTTTTCATACGCTATATAAAAGACCTAATATTGGAATTATTCTATTGGATTATCCCACGGCAAAGCGGATGAATCACATTTTGGATAAGTGCAAAAAACTGCTGCCCGTGGTCGTCATATTGCCCACAAAGGCGTCCATTATACCCTATATGGAGGAGAAGGATCGATTGCGTCGCCAGCGGCAGAGAGATGTATATAATTAGGAGCAACAATAAATTCATGTATCTGGATATAAAAAAAAATTTATTTGCGTTTTAGAATAAGCGCTATAAGTGGCTCGATATCGACTTAAGTAGTTATCGACGTGTTATCGATAACAACTTAAATAACTATAGTTATGTGGTTGTTATGTTAAGCATAAATGTGAACAAACTCTGCTTCTGGTTGTGGAAAAGTTCATAAGCCAAACTTGAAAATGTGATTCTGAATATGCTTTCAGCTGCCGTATATCGTTTTAGAAAGCTATCGATAAAATGGCGATATTCAAAAATAGTTCTTACTCTTTGTTTTGAGTTTTAAAATCAAATTAAGGGTGTGTATGGTAATTGAAAATTATTAAAATGTATTAGGATATATTGAGTTAAAGATAGACCATTTGGTTAAAAAAAATTCTAAATTTGTTCAAGAATCAATTAAACTACCTATTGATAAGTTAGGGCTGACTTAAATGAGGACAATCGCAGCGTTTTCTTGAAGTCAATTTTAAGTACAATCTTGAGCGTGATTCGATTCGCCGTTAACACGAAGGTTGTATCCCAATCATTTCATGTGTGTAATTTACACCTGATTAGCGCAGGTGGGAAATCAGCAAGGGCAACAGCAACAGCAACAAATAGAGCAGACTACAGACTACCGCAGGATATCGTAATTGAATCATAGCTATTAGACGCTTGAACAGTTCGGGGTTTAAGACATGGCCAACATGTTGTCCACGGTCCATTTTCCCGATTCCAAATCCGATTCCGAATCCGATTTCGATTCCCAAGTTCGATGCGTAATTTATGCGCATTTCAAATGATGTCGTCGATTTCGATTTCTCATGCGTTTCTAGAGCTCCCAAAACACAGACACGATGTCTGCAAGTAACTGCTATCCACAATATATATAAATCACACTTACTCCTGTCAAAGGTGCAGGTGTGTGTGTGTGTGAGAGAGAGAGAGAGAGAGAGGTGTGCGAGAGAAAGCACGTACTCAAAGTTGGCAAATTTGTTGGCAATTGCGAGTGATGCGAGTCAAGTTCACATTTACATTCCCATTCACGTACACACAAGTGATGTACTGTGGGATCTCAGCCAGAAAAACATTGCAAAAATCAATCAATGAGAGAGGATTCATCAAAGATTAAGCATCCAAATGGGATTTTCAATGAGGAAATATGGGGAAAATACACTCAAATTTGACTTAATACTTTACGTGTAAAGTGTAAATCTCACAAAATTTATCGTCTTTATAAAAGGGAATTAAAACGGTTACCGGAACCGTAACCGTTAACCGATAATAACCGAAATTCATCACTGTAACTGAAACCCTAACCAAACTATAACTTTTTTTCTATACCAGAACCAAAAAACTGAAGAACTTCGAATTAATATAGTCATATTGTGACCGATTCATACATCAATATTAATATCGTATCAATTAATTTTAAGAATGTTGTTAATATGTCTATTGATTTAATTAAACAGAAATTCTTTTTTGAAGGAAAAGAATTATTGTTTGTAAGTTAATATTATTAGACTTATATTTCTTTTTTGTAAAACGAAATTACGATATTTTGAAGCCAAAACATGAAAAACAAATCCGATAACCGTTCAAAAACGATATACAGAGATACTTAAGCCAATATATGTACTTTCAATGTAATTGTTGACAAACTATACAACCGATTATTATTTGTTTGTTGATAACCAAGTAGTGCATTTGATTGATTGATGATAAATAATTATTTATTATATTATAAAAGGTGTTTTTATTAATATATTTTACTATTATAATATGGTTTTTTATTAAGTGGCTTTTGAATATTTAAAAAATTATGATTTTTGTAATGGCAAACGACAAAATTACCCAGTGTGCGTGGTATGCTACATTGGTGTGACTGCATGTGTGTGTGTGTGTGTGTGTGTGTGTGTGTGTGTGTGTTTGTGTGTATGTGTGTGTTACCCATGTATGATTGGCTAAATGTCAGCAATTAATTTTGTTAGTCGCGTAAAAGTGAATTAGC
>JAWNOV010000185.1:3000000-3210000 GCA_035045575.1 Drosophila falleni | reverse complement strand
GCAATTATTAAAAGATAGCCCGCGTAAAGGAACAGCTACAGTTGCAACTTGCAATTGACAGGCTTTTTAATATCAATATGAAACATGTCCTTGCAATCAGGATGTAATTTCCCTCTTCCTGCCGGCCACAAAGCGTCATGCAATTGCCTTTTTGCAATGCAATAAAGTTATGCCTCAACTACGGGGCTGCCAAATTTCAATCAATTTCGCTAGCGTCTGTCAAAAGCACAAGCACACGAACATACACACATACACACACACACATATATACACATATACACATACAAAAATACATGACATAACATCAACAGACAGTAAGAGCTCAAAAAACTGTGCTACATTTTTTATTGAGAAAAATGTTGTTGTATTTGTTATTGCTTCTGTTATATGCATAAAATCGCCTCGCTACACTGGTAAAAAAATGTTCTAAAATCGGCGCCCACTGCTTATCAACTAAAGTACATATACATAGCACATATTTTTACTTTTCCAACAATTTAATGAATTTTAATTTAATTTTAATTAATTTTTTATTTAAGAACTTTGCATTTTATAAATTAATATTTTTATAATTAGTAAAAAATGTTCTTAATTTAAAAACAAAATATTTAAGATGAATGTTTTTTATTTTATGGTATTTTTTTCAGTGTATGGCTAAAGTTGTAACTGTCGCATGGGTTTGAGAAGGAGAACTTGGCTGGAGGGAAGTGGGAAGGGATGTCCTGTCAATACTAAATCTAAAAAAAACAACAGCAGGTGCTGTAAAAAAAAATGCTAACAAGCTCAAAATAAAACCTGTAAATGATCTGTTTTTGTGCAAATTTACATATCTATTCCTTTGACTGCAGTTCATAAATCATCAGGCGGTAAATTCAATGAAATTTAATCAACTTTTGAGCAAATAAGAGAAGCAATTTGATACAAATTCGAGTTTTTTCATATATATTATAGTAAACACTTTTAAAGCGATAATACTTTTAACATCAGTCTAAAATTTTATTATTCCATCTAAAATAACTACTGTGTTATGACTCGGTTATCATTGTTGAAGCACTCACGAAATAATTCAAAGCATTTACACATTGCTAGATATGATTTGTATGTGTTATAAATAACTTTTTTAATTTTAACATTTGAATAGCATAAAGTGGCAGCTTGTAGTTTTTAAGTGCCCTATGAGGGGGTAGGGAATTTGACAGGACATTTTAATAACCTTCGGTTTCAATATGATAACAACGAAATTGTGTATAAAAGCGCCACTTAAAATATGAGCTAAAAATGCATGAAATCAAAATATTTTCTGAATGCCTGACATGCAAAGTCGATGGGATACTAACAAAATATCTCGTTCCATGGACCAATGGACCATGATTTTGTTGTGTGGAAGAAGGGGAACTGGGTGGAATATTGGTGTGAGAGCGGCAACCGCATAATGATCAAATATTTTTCCTTTCCTATTGGAATTTCCTGTCGTTGTATATACTCGTACAAAAATATGCAGCCGAGGTTGCCCCCTCCCCCCTATTCATCGTCCCTTTAACTGACCCGCAAAGAATTTATTGCAAAATATAACCACAAAATTTCATCCTCACTGAAGGGTCGCTGCACTTGCGAGGACAATATAATTTTACAGTACACTGTTTAAAAGAAATCTTTATATGTGTTGATTATAGTCTACAAAGTTATTTTTTGATACTTTAACATTTCTGTAATTTATTTGATCATAGAAATGTTAAGTAAGTGTTAAATGTTCGCTGTTAACAACAACACAATCTACTGTTAAAATATTAACAGCTGAGTTAACAGTGAACAAAAGCATTGTTCAGACGCTTAGAAACTTTTCGATACTGTGTTTCAGTAAAGCAGATCGCATAAAATATCTGAACGAGTATAATGACATTTGAATATCTTTTTCAAGTCGCACTTAATTTAACATTTACGCATTCAAATTTTCTGTCTACGGTTGCTGTCGCTGTTGCAGTAATATTTAATATTAAAAAATATTTGAAGCCTGTACTATGATAGAAATTGGCTGTTGTGTGTGTTTTCTTTTTGTTCTCTTCCATTTCCGCTGCTCACTCACGTCCTGTAAATCTCAGTTAGATTGCGAATACGATTGAGTTTTCTATTAGCTTTGCCGTTTATTATTGAGCTCTTGGCTGCTTTTGTACAACATATTTCGCATTGTGACCAAGCGATGATTGAAATCAACGTTGGCCAGGACACAGGACATCAGAGAAAAGGACATAGCACAACATGACAACAGAGGGGG
The DNA here is from genome assembly GCA_035045575.1 of Drosophila falleni. Taxonomy (NCBI): domain Eukaryota; kingdom Metazoa; phylum Arthropoda; class Insecta; order Diptera; family Drosophilidae; genus Drosophila; species Drosophila falleni. The sequence continues at coordinate 3,207,728 of JAWNOV010000185.1, read as the reverse complement.
GAACATGGCAGTAGATGAGGAGGAGGAAAAGGAGAAGGAGGAGGAAGTTCAGTTTCATTTCTGACTGTCATTCAGACTGTTCATTGTCTATCCTCCGTCGACTATGTAATCACATATCTGACTTAACTACTTATTTAGTATACTAATACTTCAGGCACATATTTGGGTCAACTTATGCCATTTCTACTATATATATTTTATGTTAAAGCTAAAAATCTTTTGCTCTTTGGCACTTGCAACTCGTTGTTGTTGTTTTGTAATTATTTCAAGTGTCAGCAACAGCAACTAAATTAACAACAACAACTTGCCAATACACACACACACACACACACACAAAGCAAATAAGAGATACATTCTTATACAAAGCTTGTTACACAGCTCAGTTGCATACTCAGCTGCTTTCCCATGTGTATAGGGTATTTATAACACGCATATCGCACATGACAGATTTTACGTATAGTTTCAGGATAGTTTTAAAAATATTTTTAATAAAAATAAATATGCTATAGCCCATTAAATAAATTCCATAAATTATATATGTGGGGGTAAAATACCAGCTTAAATTATACAATTTGCAAGTAGCAGAAAATAATAATATAAAAGCTTTTTTTTGTATTAATAATTGTGTGAGTTGTAGTTTGAGTGACCTTCAATGTGTGTTAGTAGTTTTTTAAATGCATATTTTTTTTAGTTTTACTAATTGATAATCTGCTGTCTGTTAGTTTACAGGATAGTACGAGTTGTCTAATTCGCATCTAAAAAGTGTGTGTGGTGTGGTGTGGTGTGTGTGTGTGTGTGTGTGATGTGTGTGCTTGTTGTGCTACTGCTGCTGTTTTGCTGTCCAGTCAGGATTAAATATGTGGCATACCAATGCCAAATGCTGAGGCAAGCCAAACAGTTGATACATTCTGGGTGTTGCAGGTGCAAATTGTGGGTGAGTTGTGGGTGTACATTTGAGTGTGTGTGGTGTTGTGGTAGGTATATATATGTGTGTGTATGGTATGTATGTATGCATGCATATATGGCTTGTTATTTGCTTGACATTTGGTTATCTTTGGAGCTGCAGCGACCATTCAGCTCGAATATTTCATTGGGGGACAGTGCACACAGCTGCGATTGCTCATACGCCGCGTTGCACGTCAAGGACAAAGCACAACAGGCGACTGGATAATGTTAAAGTCATACTTTAGTTATAGCTATTATTAAACCAATGCCCTTGACGCTTGCCTGACTAAGATATAGAATAGTAGAAGCACAATAAGGGTGTATAGAAGGTAGGGGGTAGGGGGTTGGGGGGTGGGGAAGGAACTGCGGCAACACCTATACAATTGCTGACATGCATTCAGCTTGGAAATTGTATGGGCCACACTTGAATGCATCTTCTGAATGAAGCAGACTGCGACACAAACACACACACACACACACACACACACACACACACACACACAGACACACAAAGATGAAGAAGAATGTGTGAAGGTGTGCGTGTGTGTGTGTGTGTGGGGTATATAGGTTTACAACACGCCTTAACCCTTTTGTCTGCCAACTGAAAAATGTCTGTCAATGAAATGTCTCGTGTTAAATTTGCCGTGCACATTGTTGATTTTTCCAGGCAAATTGTGTGTTATGTATGTGTGTGTGTGTGTGTGTGATAACAAGCTCTTAAATTAGCACACTAAATGAACTGCTTAGTAAATAAATGCATGCTATTAATTACATTTAACTAATCCCGATTTAATGTAAACAAGTAACCAAATTCAAGTGTAAACTGAGTCAGCTAAAAAATACCCTTTCTATTTTTAAATTGCAAGAAATTGTCATAGTGATTTCTTATCTTTCTAGTCGGCACGCTTTGCGGAATGTTCTATGATTTATTAAATTATTCTTTTGGCATTTGAAACGTAAAATGCTTTGACAAGATTTTTATTAAATTCTCTCTCATATTTGTTTTCTTTTTATTTTTCTTTTTCTTTTTTTTTTGCATATCGTGTGTCACATTTCAGTTTTAATTATTTCCACTGCCACGCCCCCTCTTCTAAAGCCCTTTTCCAACTGGTAATCCACACAAAAGCTGACACAAAAGCTTTGCGGGCTCCCTTTCGTATTTTTTATTCGTTTTTTCCGTTTTGACTTTTTTACTTTGTTTACTTTTTTTTGGTTGGTTTAAAATTTTCTGCATTTGTGTATTTCTCTGTATTTTTTGAGGTCGCAGTTCAAGTTCACGAAGGGACAAAATGTCGAATAGAAAAATAGGTACACAGTTTGAAAACTTTTTGGGAATATTTGATTTGCATGAAACTACAAGATGTGGTCTTTTGACAACGCAATAAGTATTTTTTTACTAACCGTAACAAGCAACAAATAAATATACTGATATAAAATTCAATTCACTTTTAAAGAAAATATTAAATTAATATTCTCAGATTCTATACATAATAGCATATGCCAATTTTCGTTTATATTTATAATATACTAATATCAAATTCAAGTCACTTTTAAAGAAAATATTAAATTAATATTCTTAGATTCTATACATAATAGCAATTCTATGCCAATTTTCGTGTTGTTACTTGCTGAACTTTTAAAGAAATAAAACTGAAATACTTTTTAAGCCAGTTATATATACATATATATGAATGTATATACATAAATGCGTGTGTATGTGTTGTGCCTGTTTCGAGCTGTGAATATTTATTTTTAGCGGCGAATCGATAGAATTTTAACACTTGAATGCATTTTGGAACAACCCTGCAGGGTTGACATACATTTCACTGCTTGTCTGTGCGAGTGTGTGTGTGAGTGATGTTTTTTTATTTATACCTATAGCTTATTGGCACCTTCATTTTTTTCAATGCGTGCCTGTAAAGCCTGTGAGCAGGAAAGAGAGTGAGTAATTGAGAGAGAGAGAGAGAGAGAGTGAAAGCCTTTTAGTTTAGCGATTGCTCATTTCACTTTGAAAGCCAGGTGTCATTTATAACTCTATTTAAAGCCTACACGTAATTAGTCCTAAAATAGATATACATTGTCTGCTGTCCAAGCTGGTTTAGGTATAAACACAATGCACTTAAGTTACTTTCACAGTTATAACCAACTTATGCAACTTTCCCTTCTTCTCTATGTGTCTTCTGCCGTCGCTTCCTTATTCTTGTCGACGTCTGCATAATAGGCTTACAGGCTGATGGCCAGCTTAGAGCCTAACAAACTAATCGAAGTAGATTGCATTGCCAGCTAAGCAAACAAGGCCAATGTCCTTGTCAAATTAAGTGTAACATTAACTAAATTGGATTGCGTTTAATAAATTTCCCCTAAGTCATGCTTTTGTCAATTACAAGTAGTGATTGTATCGACAACTTTGACAAACCAAGCTGTCATTATTTTTGAATTAATTATTTTGTTGGAGTAGAGTTAGTAGCGGAAAGGAAACAAAATAAACCTTTCAAAATTGACTTATTTCAAATATTGCACTTGAAACAGCAATTTTAATAGCTAACAGCGCGCTGTTACACTAACATTAACATTACATTACATTAACATTTACGTTAACATTACATTCGAGGAAACTTAACATGCTACTTTTAGTTCGAGGAATTTTCGAAAAAGCCTTGTATTACATTTGAAGTATAATATTTAGGTAGCTCAGCAATAAGTTATATCAAATATTCACTTTAATGAAGTACCTTTAATAATTGACATAGCATTTTTACATCAACATATCATTAACATAATTAGTGTCACTTTAACATTCATGCAATTAGCCAATTTAGTTAAATATCATTTATTGGACAAAGTTTGACTGTTTATACAGATTAACTCCTGGTCCATTTACTAATTAAAACTTAATTAAATACACATACAAATATTGTTATTTAAATACTACTACCGAAAATAGAGAATGACATTTAATATAATGAATTATCAACAGGCAGTTGACAATCGCAACAACCGCAACATGAACATAAACCGTAACACGATTTAAAATGACATACCCTAAGGATAGATCTATGGGGTATGCGCTACATTTGTAAGACACTGATTAAAAAGAAAAACACTTTTAATTTATTTTTAAAGAAAGACAACGTTAAAATAAATGTAAACTGAAAAAAGACCACCTTTAAAAATTAAGAATATTCATCTAAAATATTTTGTTCTTAAAATAAGAACTTGGTCTTATTTAATATGTTCTTAAAATTAAGATGTGTTCTCATAATTTGAGAATTTTATGTTCTCGACGCATTTTTTAGACCAAAAATCTTAGTTCTGAGAAAAAAATCTTGATTTTAGAACATTTTTTTATGAGTGCAAGAAAAATCGAACAAATAAAGTGATCTTACTAATGCTCTCTCTATTTTTTTATTTGTAGTCTCCATTTGAATTTAGCTCAGCACACCCTTTGTTAGTCATTTTATGTGAACGGTATGGGAAATATAAAAAACAAACTTCAACTAGCCAATAAGAGTTGAGTGACAGCATCGCCGCTTCAGGAAACCATGATAAAATATATATATGACAACGATGAGGCAGCTCTCCAGTAACTTTCTTCCTTTCTCTCTTTCTATTTCCCTCTCTGTCTCTCTGTACTTCTCCCTCTCTGTGTGGTCAAAGGTAGTTGTGCTACTGGTGCTGTTGTGGCCAGAACGTTGGCTGACGTTGACTGTTGCGTTGCCCAGTGGCCCACTTCCGTTAACGACATTTGCTCCAATTTTATAAAATTAAGTCTTAAAGCGTAATTGAGTGAACATTTTCATTGAGGCATGAGTGTGATTTCGGTGTGTGTGTGTGTGCGTGTGTGTGTGTGTAGCGCAAATCAACTTGGCGCGTTTCGCTTCTTTTGCTCTCTCTCTTCCTCTCTCTCTCTCTCTGTTTTTCTTTCAATATTCTCTTTCAGACCTACGATAAAAATCGGAAACTCAGACATGTGCCGGAAATATGTATTTCAGTCCTTGATCGGTTTGTCACCGTATGTGTGTGTGACACACTGTGTGTGTGTGTGTGTGTTTGTGTGTGTGGATGTGTGCGTATTGTTAGCAGAATTAACAGCACGAATATATTTAGTTTGATTTAATGTCAAGCAATATAACAGCAGTTTTATTCAAAAATTGGTTGAATAGATTGTAGTTCATTAAAATCGGAAAAGTTTACTATCGATCAGGCTGTAAAATTAACGATGGGAGATTCGAGAATCATAAGAAGCTCAGCAGCAGGCAAAGAAGAATCTTAAAAAAGGGAATAACTATTTTGTCATATGTTTTATAGCGAATTGAAAGGGAGAGTATATTAAGTTCAACAATCTTCTTGTCAAATTCCAAGCAAATTTCTTTTTCAGCAATTGTAGCTTGATGTATAGTAGATCTTTATTTGTTTCGAATCTAAATATATAGAAGACGGATCTGATTGCTATATTATACACTTCTACATAAGCTGCAGAAGTATTATATCATCATCAACACGTTCACATATGTTTCGGACATATCTTTAGAAATCATCTATTTATTTGGTATGCATAAAGTTGGCTTTGGGAGTTGTGAAATTCTCGTTGGATACGATTATATTTCAACTGGGTACCCCCATCCACTTGTGCCCTTAAGTAGAAAGTGCAATCGAACCCAGAACTAAAAACAACATCAAGTGAAATATGTATATAGAGGAACTGAAATAGAAACTGAAACAGAACTCCAATTGCATTGCGTTCCCAAAATGCAAATGTGAAAAGTGTGTGAAAGGTGACAGGAGGCGAGTGGGAATGGGAAATGGGGAAGCAGCAGACAAAAAGCGGTAGCAGGATACAAAGTACACATAAAATTCCCTAACGTGTCACATAAACACACACACACATACACCAAACACACACACACACACACACACACATGCACACACACTCTTATTTTGTACTCTAGTTAAGCAACAAAAGCAACAGTTATTATTGTGCTTCATGCTCATGTCTAACACAATTGGAGTTGGCACAGTAAAACCTGACTATGACGAAATTGATACTGATCAATTGGAGTAAATTTATTTATAGTTATATTAATAAATGTTCATATATATTTAAATTAATATAGTATATGTTTAAATCAGAGACCGTAAATAATGATTATTTTAAAAAAAAAAAAAGAACTCCAACTTATAACTGTCCTAGAAAATAATGATTTACACCAAAATCTTTTAAGTTTCTGATATTTTACTTTTTTTTCAATGATAATCTTTACTTTTGAGTAATTTAATAAATCTTACGCTATAATCAATATAAAATAATTAAAAATCAAAAATAATCATTAATTTTGATCGAAAGACATAAAATCAAAAACAATCATTGTTACTGAAAAAAAAAAAAAAAATTAAAAATGATCAAAAATGATTTTTATCATTTGCCTTAAATCAAAAATGATTCTCATTTTTAATTTTTATTTTTTTTTTATATCAATAATAATGATTATTTTTGATTTTTATTTTTTTGATAAAAAACAATGATTATTTTTGATTTTTTTTTTAATCTAAAATAATGATTATGGTGTTAGTTTTATATAGTTACTCAAAACAAATGATTATTCTTTATGAAAAACAAAAAAAAATGTAAGTATAATCATTACCAAGTAATTTTTATAATATTACTTATAATGATTACGGTCCCTGGTTTAAATTTAAATTTATATTTTTTCAATTCATTTTATCAAATTGCAACTGTAGCTGTCACTTGGATTGGTTTTGAAACAGTGTATCTTCTCTGTACTATAACCGTGTGTATCTTTATCTGTATCTGTATCTCGTATCCACATCCGCATCCAAGTATCTGCACATTTGCAACTAAATCACGTACTGGGTAAATGTGCTACTAATGAGCGTAAGAGGATGCACGACAATCGTCAGTTGCCAGTTGTGAGTTGCCAGTTGCCAGTTGCCAGCGATGAGGCGACTTGACTAATGCCACTGATTTTACAAATGATTGTCGAGCTGCCACTCAATTCAGTCCACAACATTGTAACACTATGTAATACACACAGTATTACACACACGCATACACACACACACACACACACACACAACACCTCTACACACAACAAATCAAGACATTTAATCATTTTGATCGCTCGTGCGTTCTGTCTACACTTTTTTTCTTTTCAACATTTACGAAAAAGTACCCAAAAAACCAGAAAAATGACGTCTTGAAATGTTTATTTAATTGGACGACTTAACAAGTCCATCCAGACGGAGGTAGAAACTTGAGTTTAAGGCTGAATCGCTGACCATTAAAGACAATTTTTTTATATAAATAATTGAAAGTAATCAACAAGTTAACGCTTCAACTGTATTAGAATTGCAAACAAAAAGTGTTTTGAAAATTATTTGTCACTGTCGTGAGATTTACTTATAATAAGTGTGATATCTTGGCGATATAGCCTTTTCCTATTATTTGAAATAATTTCGTTTATTGAAAATACATTGTCTTAAGTCTTAACTTAAATAATACTTACCTGAGCTAATTTTACTATGTACCATAAAAACCATGCGATTAATGATAGGTACAAATAATTTCAAGGGGTTTCATTTTCTAATTGATACGATTAAAAACTTTATTATTTTTCTAAGTAGAAACAAATAAAATTCGGTGTATCTATAGACTGAACACTGTTTTTTTGTTGAACATTATAGGTACACAATTATTTTTTGTATATATCTAAAAAGATGTCATGATAATATTAAAATGAATATTACGATATGCGCAGGTAAATACGAATAAATAGCATTTAGGAAGAACTGTTTAATAACTAAGGCAACACATTACCCATCATAATCGATAGCTTGTGCAACTCCTTTAAGAAATGTACTCTTATATGTATATGAATCCAAGGGAAAAAACATGTAATTGCCCTGGAAACAGGACAATTGCTTGAGGGGTGGTCCTTGTATGGACCGAGCCCCAACCCCTGCTGGAAATCTGAGTTAAATGGCGAAGAGCATAAAATGAGGGAGGCATTCTGGGATTTTGATGTTGTGTTGTGAAGCTTAGACTTTTGGTGGTTGCTTGACGGTCATAATTGGCACCGTTGAATGGCTCATTAAACAGCGACCGAGAATCTAATTAAATTAAATTTGCAACCGTTATTTGTTGCACATCATTTGATGGACACTGGCTCTGTACAAATCAACTTATGAATATGATACGAACTCCAAAAATTCAATCAATTTAAATCATCGTAGTTACGTTTTCCCACTGTTTTCCAATTTTAATTATAATTAAAAATTCCATATTGGAATTTGAGTGTTTATGGAATTCAAACATTGTATAATAAATTTCGGTTGCTTCATTTAAAATGTTTTTTTTTTACGGTGGAGTCAAGCGAGTGTTATATTCAATTTAATCGAATCGAATTGAACTTTTAGGAAGAACTCTAAATTATTGGATATTTAGTAGACAAATATGCAACCAAATTTTAACATTACCAGATATTTCTATCTGTGTGTGAGTGTTTTTACATATATGTGTGCACATATTTTTGTAATGGAATAAAATTTTGGAAATATTATTCTTTCATGTAAAAATGTGTTAAGCTAACATCGATAGCATCGATAACATCGATTGGCACATTGAACCAACAAATTTTCAATTTTTTTTGCCAGCAATTGAAATAATGAGTAAATATAGAATGCTTGCGTAGCAAGTACTTTTTACTCACTTTTAGTAGTTATTACTACTTGATGTATAGTATTGGAAGAAACTCTTCCGACGGCTCATTTACTTTTGGGCAAACTTATGCAACCCTTTTTTGAGTTTTCTTATTTTTTTGTCACAATATGATATCAAGTAAATTGCTAGGGATTATTTCTAAAGCTAGTTTTTTTTCAATAATATATTAATTCAAAGTTTACTCGAAAACTTTAAGGATTTAAATGTCAACTATAAAATACAATCTTCCGTTCTAAACATATTGTAAAAAACATTTAGTGCACAAATTTAGTCATACCTTTTTGAACAAAACAGTTTATAAAACAGAATTATTATCAACCAATCTAAAATGTTTTAGGGCTAGGTATATTGCAGAAAACTGTTTCAATCGGAATAGCTAAAGTATTTACAACATTACGCAAAAAATATATACATAATTATAAATTAATATGTAGTATATTTCTTTAAGTTGAATGAATATTATAATAACCTTCTGCAAGTTAAATAATTTAAAAGAATTCAATTTTAAAAGAGTCTTAAATAAATAAAAATTTAATATTATTGAAACTATATAAAATATTTCTATAATACTCGAAAAAATTGTCATATTTTTATTAATAATTGAATACTCACATTTTGTTGATTTGGTTTTTGTCCTTGTATTGAGTCCTTGAATGTCTTTATCTTAATGATTTGTTTTTTTTTTCTTGCTCTCCTGTTATTATTCGTTTAATTTAATTAATTTATGGTGTTTTGATACAGTTGCATATTTTCAGCTTTTTATGCAGATTCCTTAATGAATTTTGAGTTCTTTGCTCGTTTTCATCTTTTTAAATAGCTTTCCATATATATATATATTCTAATATATATTAAAGATATACTTCTATTATCTTCGTCTTCTTCTTATTTTATTTGTTATGAAGAAAGCGAAGGCAACAATGCAACAATTTGAGTTCGGTAAACGGGATTGTTGTTAACAAAAATATGATTCTTGATCTATTTAGTATTTATCTCTATGTGTTTGCTATGAATTGGCAAATATATGTGTATATATGTATTCAAATATGCAGAACTGTTCTGGTAACGGACTCTATATAAATATATGCTCTATTTAATCAGTTGTACTTTGACTTCAGGTAATCTCATCATCGCATCAATTCGCGATTCGTTGGGTTATTTTCTAAATCATCAGGTGATATTGTGAGTGTGTTTTGTAGGTTTTTGGTTTTTTTGTTTTATTTTTGGTTATTATTTGCGTAAAAGTTTTGTACATTGAATTTACTGTAGTTAGGTATTACTGTAGCACTGGCCACCGTTTGTGGCAACAATTAAATTAACATTGCTAACAAGAACGTTTAAAAAAAAATCGAACACTTTGAATTTTTGAAACACCACACGCAAAAAAAAATGCAGAAAATTTTGATGATAATTTTGAATATTTTGAATTGTTTGTTTCGTTTTTGGTATCTTTTCCTGTTGTTCAAGTTTTTGCGCCAGAAGTTTTGAAAACTTGTTGCACGCTCAACATGTGAGTGGATTGTGTGGTGATGGACTCTGTGCGGGGCCTCGTGGACTGTGTGGACTGTGTGGACCTTGTGGAACTTGTGGAGAAGGCTGTTGCTTCGTCGTCGTCGTGTTGCTTGTTGCTTCTTGGCTTCTTCCGTATTCGCAGCGGCTTGTGGCACACACAACCTTTGGGCTTGGATGTTGCACAGCATCTGTTGCACGGCACACTGCCCGACTGACGAGGCAACCTCGTCTCTGTGTTGACGTCGACGCTGGCGTCGACGTTGGCGTCGCTGTCGCCGTTTGCTTTGCTCCTCTCTCGCTCTCGCTTGTTCTTCTTCTATCTCTGTATCTGTTCCTGTCTCTGTCTCTCTTTCGTCCTTGTTGCTGTGTGCGTCTGTTGTGGGTGTGTGTTGGTGTTGGTGTTTGTGTTTGTGTTGTGTGTGGGTGTGTGTGGGTACGGCCTCCGTCGTCAACAAGTGGCAACAACTATGGCAATTGCTTTTTGCTGGCTTCGCCTCTTGTAAATATAGCTGCCCCACGTTGCACAGTTGACTAATCGCTGCCGTTTGTCTGCGCCGCCTTTTATAGCAGCAGCTACCAGCTGAAGGACAACCAGCAGCGACGTCAGCAGCGACGTCGACGGCAGCAACAGGCAACAGGCAACCAGGTGTTGCCAGTGGGTGTCTGTGCCACTCGCTGTGGCAGCTGACGATGCTGCCACAGGGGAAACGGCAAATTTGTTCAGCTAATGCTAATGCTGAATTGAAATGGAGGGGAAATGCTTGTGTAGTTGTTGTTGACACCGCGTGGGCGGCACTTGGCCTTTGCCTTGTGTGGCAAGTACAAAATGCTCTGAGTATAGAGTTGTTAAACTTGCAGAAATGCAGACATGCAACGCGTGTTGTTGCATGTTAAGTTTGCTAAGTGTTAAGTGAAGAGCCCCTAATTTTTGGTGTTGTTGTTGTTGTGGCATGCAACAAGCTGCCCAAAACTTGCGACTGATTGGCTCACAAAATAAAGCCAAAAAAAAAAAGGCCTTGGCCTTTTGGACGCTTTACGCATTGCCCAATTGTGTTTGGCACGGCGGCAGCGTTGCAACATTGATAGTGCAACACAGCCCCTGCGGCTGTGTCCAATCAACAAGCAGCGGCCAGACGCTGCGTATACGCAATGTAATAACATCAAGCATCGATAGTATGACCGCCAAATGCATGCGTCTCACTTGATGGCACGCAGAGGGGGCAGCAGAGGGGCAGAGAGGGAAGGTGTAGCATATGTAACGCCCACACTGAACGTCTGTTACCTGTTGTTGTTCAGTCGAGTCGAACAACGAGGCGTATGCGCAATATGCACTTTCAACAGGTTAACCTTGAGCATTTGAGGGGCATTTATTGCTGCCGCCGCCGCCGCTGCTGCCAAGGCCAGCTAACAAGTATTTACGCTCTTGCCTGCTCGCTCGCACTCACTCCCACCCCTCCCCCTTCATGCCATTCAGCGCATGCTCCAGACGCCAAGGCGCCCAACGTGCGGCGGGGCAAATAAAGCTCAACACCGATTGGTCGCTGACATTCAGCGCTTGCTGCCTGTTGCCTCAGCACACTGGGGGAATGGGGCATGGTTGGACGTGCAACATTTTCGTCAGCTCATCTAATTAATTAGAAATTTTTTTTTTACTTTTTTTTTTTTTGGTTTTTTTTTTTTTGGTTTTTTTTTTGGGTCTGTCAGCTTAAGTGCATTGCGCATTAAACGTTGTTGCTCAACCACAGCGCACAATCCGTGTTCGTTGCGGCACGTCGGGGATTTCCTCAATCTCCTTACCCTCCCTCCACCCTCCACTCAGTTGTGTGCAATGCAAATATTTCGACAAATCCCGCCGTACTTCAACAATGCTTAGCATTCAAATTAACTGACCAAACCAACAAAAAAGCAACGACAACGGCACAACAAATTCTTGTTTTGCGGGTTTTTCTTTTGCGACAGAATGTTGCTATTTATTTATAACAGATGAAACAATGCACAAATTTAAAGCAACCTTTTTGAAAGTCTTTAGTTATATTCACGTTGAATTTATTCTAAGGATTTATAATATTTTGTTTTAATTAAATACAATTCTTAAAATATTCCTGAAATGGAATTAGGACGAACGTCTAAAACATTAAAAGTAAAAACTTAAGATATTAGCATCAAAATCGAATTCTAGCAAAAAATAATTTTTTTTATAAAGTTAATAAAATTTAAATGCAGAATGAATTAAGAATCCAAATCATGATCAAAATGACATTCCATTTGAAAATTGGTTTAGTGATGACAAAGTTACGACGGATCGAAGTTGGTCAGACATTGAATCTAGTAACTTTACAAGTCAAAATTTTTATCAATTTCGACATGATTTTTTACAGGAAAATGAAGTCTCTCAGAATCAAGTTTAAAGTGTTGTTTTATACTAATTTGGGCACCAGGAGTTGATTAAAAGTGAAAACTCAAGATTTAAATTTTTGAAAAATTTTATTTTTTTAAAAAAGTCAAAGGGGGGAGTACATGATTTTTTCGGCAAAAATTCGATAATCAATTTTTTTTATAAAGTTAATAAAATTTAAATGCAGAATGAATTAAGAGGCCAAACCATGGTCAAAATGACATTCCGTTTGAAAATCGGTTTAGTTTTGACCAAGTTATGACAGCTTGAAGTTGGTCAGACATTGGATCTAGTAACTTTACAAGTCAAAATTTTTGTCAATTTCGACATGATTTTTGACAGGAAAATGAAACGTGTCAAAATCAAGTTTTAAGTGTTGTTTTATACTAATTACGTTATAAGGAGTTGATTAAAAGTGAAAACTTGAGATTTTAAATTTTGAATTTTCAAAATTTCAAAGGGTCCCCCCTTAGCATCAAAATCAAATTTTGGTCGAAAATAATTAAATTTTTAAAATGAACAAAATTTGAATGCAGAATGAATTTAGAGGCCAAATCATGATCAAAATGACATTCCGTTTGAAAATCGGCTTAGTTTTGATCAAGTTATGACAGTTGGAAGTTGGACAACTCTTTGACTTAGCAACTTAATCAGAGCCGTACCGGTGCAAATATTTCGATATTCGGTTCTTGACAGAGAGTTTTCATTCGGTTACGGTATCAGTTTCGGTACTAAAAATGAAACGGTTAGTTTCGGTTAACGGTTCCGATACCGGTTCTGGTGTTATTCCCTGCTTTTGGATGATTTTATTGAAATAATAACTTTATTTATGACTTGGTTAGATATTACTACCGTTCTACTTGTCCGATCTTGCTGCGGTTAAGTGAGATTATAAATAATATTACTAGATAACTGTGGGTGTGTTTTGGTTTTTCGCGATTAATGCCACAAAAACTGGTCAAACGCCCCATAGTGTAATTGTATTAGGAAATATTGGTGTGGTACCAGATGCAGTTTTTCTATTAGCTAGTGTAATTTGCATGTAAGTTTCTTAAACTTATCTTCACTTTACACACTCAAGGTCTTGATTTGTATTGCTACGAATGGGTAATTTATGTAAGTTCTATTATCGAACCAATTAGGAGTTAAGTGGTCAACTCGTTGCAAGCTTTTGTGCTTCTTCTGTTTGTTGCATGAATCGTTATCGAGTGTTCAACTGAGTATCAAGCTCAGGTGTTTGGTATCTATGGCAAATAATTTGTTCAGCGCACACATGCCACACACACACACACCAACACACCAACACACACACACACATACACATACGGAAGGTATAATCTGTGTATGTGTATGTGTGTGTGTTTGAATCTGAAGCATTGGCAACGCGACGAACGATTGAACAATTCAAATGCGAATACAACCAGCATTTTTACAATACACCGATTCGTATTCGTATTGCGAGACTTTTAAATGCGGTTGTGCGACCTTACAATCATCGACGTAGACAGACAGGGATGTTTTCTATATGTGTGTGTGTGTGTGTTTGTGTGTGTGTGCTGACCCATGCACACGGTTACGACTACACACACAGCGCTGTTTGACCTGTTGCCATGACTGAGACACATAAAATTTAACATAATGCCCGTCAGGTTAGCAAAGGTTTCGCTTAGGAGTCAGCTCATCCGCAGGGCTCTACATTCATAATATTGGAAGACCAAAAGTCATAAATTACGTTAAGTCTGAGGGGATTGGCAATGTGAGCAGGAAAACGCGAGTGGGGAGTGAGGAGTAGAGAGTGGGGAATGGGAAGTCAGGGGTTCAGGGGGTCAGCTCGTGTGTGCGCCATTATCGAGTGTCGCGTGGGCAACTTGAAACTTTAAATGGGGTGGTGAGAAAAAACCTGTCGCTAAAAGAAGTGGCAAGGTGCGAGAAGAAAGGAAGAGAGAGAGAGAGAGAGAGAGAGAGAGAGAGAGGAAGTAGAAGCGGGTAGTAAATGTTGAGGCACTGCAACAAGTAAGCGACTATCTCTCTCTCTCTCTCTCTTTCTCACTCCCTCTCTCTCTTTCTCTCTGTGTTTACCTGACACTCACTTTGGCTGGGCCTCTGTTCGCCATTTAAGCCAATTTTCAGCTTGTTGTACCCTAGCATAGTTTATTATAATTTTTTCACAACGTGTGTAACGCATTTTCAATTAAATACAATATTAAAAATAATATATTTTTTCAATTGTTATCCATTATTACACATTATTTTCCTGCTACAATTTTCAGTTTCTTTCTTTCCATTAAAACACATTATTTTCCTGCTGAAATTTTCAGTTTACTTCTTTGATTTTATCATAAAGTTTTTAATTTTTTAAATACCATTTAATATCCAATAAAAGTTTGTAAATATATTCATATTTAAATGCACACATATGCAAATATGAATGCATACAATCATATCATACCTGCTTTGGCTTTTATTTTTTACTTTACAGCTTTTAATAAAATGTTATTTTTCATTTTGCATTAGGCAAAGTATTTAAATACTACAGTTTTCCTTTTAACGTACTTAAATTCACCAAACCAAAGTGAATTCAATCCGCAAGTTTTGTCCAAATAAAACTAGAACAGGTTAAAGAGATTCACTTTCGAATCGGAACAACCCAAACCAAACTTAATGAAATCGGATTGTTGTACCCGAAATTATCTGTCTAAATAAAACCATTTTTGGGAAGAATTTAACTTTTTTCAATATATTTTACCAAATGAAATAAAATATTTATTTCGTATTTCAAAATAAAGTTTACCAATTTTTTTGAATTTATTTAATGTATTAGTTATTTACCTTTTTTTTTAATTTATTAGATGTATTCATTATTTAAATCTTCATTGGTCTGCAAGAGTATCAAATCTTCGCTGTGATGCAGATAACTTTTTTGATTTCTTTTTTAGTTCACCCAATTTGTGCACGGGCCACGGTTATTGGACTACTCTTCTCGCGCCTCCCTGTTTCTCTTTATTGTGCTCTATTTATGATTTTCTGCCCCATGCAACGCAGCAGTTAATTGGCAAACTGTTGCATGCTTTTAGGCGTCACAAAAGGCAGCACCAAATGCAATTCAAGCACCTCCTTTGTCATGATAAAACCGAGTAGATTTAATATTCGCTGACATCAATGTAGGTTTATCAGGACACAATTGAATTTCAAGTCAACCACACATCCCCCCCTTGAGTCACCTCCACCCATGCAATTTTATTGCACTTCACTTCACTTTTGCACAGCCTAATTTAATTTTAATTTAGGTGCACACAATATTAAATACAAACTTTTGCATTCTATTTTATATTACATTGTTTCTGTTTTTCCAACATACTCAATAAATGCAATAATAATATGATATAAACTTTATTATGTGTACTCGTAAGTATAGGGTATCTTTTCGTTGAGTACTCCATCGGTTTTAGTTTTGCGCACGTGTCTAAAACACTACCAAGTCCATTAATTAGTAGGTAAACTTATTCCACACAAATGCAATAAATTTCACAGCAACATACGAGGATATAATAAGTTTAAAATATTTTGCTTTTGATTCAAAGCAAACTCAAGGGACTTAAATTTCAAAGCTAACTTAGTTTAAATTGGTTTTAAGTTATAAATATAACAAACATATCAAACTTTGCCTTTGTCAGCACAATAATTTCTAAGTGCAGCAAATAATTCGACTTTTGAGGATATGAAAAACCTTTTTCAGAAAATTAATGCAATTTATTAGCTTAGGTAAACATATTTAGAAGTGTATAACTTAATTATGCTTGTACAGATTGTGCTTAGCATTGAATTAAATTTATTAAGAGTAGATACACCAAATTTAAGAATTAGAACATACTTTGACAAGATATTGTCTTATGTCACTCAACAAAAGAGTCTATATGTTTACTAAATTTGTGTATATATGATCAGGCTTAAATAACAATCTTTCCGGTAATTTGGTGAACAAATTTTGAAATATTTTACAGACCCGAAACACAACTTATACCTAAATAATCCATCAGATAATTTATCAACTTAATTTTTTATTTTAAAGTAAATGTATCGACTCATCTTCCAAGTTATTCAAATCTTGAAAATATTTTTTATTATTTGGTATATTATATTATTAAAAAATAAAATAATTATTTATAAAATAAAAATAACCCAAAGACTTTTAAAATTTCGAAAATATACCTAAAGTGTTACAACCTATACTGAAAGTACCCAATAAATAAATGCATAAATTTGTGCAATATTTAATATAATAAGTAACAACTATGATGATGTGGATTGCGTGGGTTTGCAGTAGGGTATTACCTTAATATTCGTGTTTCAAATACATGAATAATACTCAAACATATTCATATTTGATGTCGATTTGAATACAGGTTCGCAGTTACCACAGCTGAGGCAACCCTTTGATGGATGTTGAATGATTATTGAAACTGAAAATTTGTTTTCCTTGTTGAGTCGAGTAAATTGGTTGTTGGGTGGTTGGGATTGAAAATGGAATTGGAATTGGAGTGGTTATTCCTTCCAATGATTTGGCATGGCATTTGTGGCAGCACGTAAAGCGCTACGATAATCGTTGCCCTGGTAACGCACATGCTCCAATAGACGCCCCTGGCTATCGATAACGTACAGTGAACGCCCGCTACCGCCGATACCCAACTCCTCCTCCATGACGGCGGCTGCAATCTCAACATCTGCCGATGGTTCCGTTGTCTTCTCCTCGCTCAACGGTGGCAACTCTGTTGCATCCTGTTCTCGATAACCGCCGATCACATTCAGTTCCGGAAATCGATTAACCGCCGGTACGTAGATATTAATACGCGAACGTCCTTCCGACATATTGTTATTTATTTACTTATTTTCTTTGGTTATTGCTGACTTAGACTTAGACTAGACTTTTGATCGAGAAATATTGCAGTTATTTTAGATTTGATTCTATTCTATTTCCTATTACTAAATAAATGAAAGATTTGAATTTTAAGCAGACAACATTATATACGAAAAAACTTAATAACGAAATAAAAGGTAACTAAGATTAATATAGGTACACACTGACAGCATCTCCAATAGAAAACTACTCAGTTGTTGAATTATATATAATACTTAAATTGATCGGACTCTATATTCTCAATTCGTTAGATATTCCTCACTCGTAATATTAATACTACATACGTGTATAACTTAATTTATAAGTAGCTCAATAAAAAACAGAGAAAGAAAGAATTGCTTTTAAGTAAAATCAAAGACAACGACAGGAGAAATTTTAAAAAGTTGATTTTAGAATTTTCTTGTTAAGAGAATCATATTTTGTTCGTTTAAGTTGAGTATCTTCTTACACTATTTAAGCTAATTTTATATTTTAAGGAATTTATCATATATGAATTAACAACGTTGGCCTTAAAGTCTTAATTTTATTGTATCTACAATTGAAGTTGACATAAAGTAAAATATATTCAAATCAAATGCTTTATTATTTTGTATTTGCATATACATATTTGCCATGCTAATTAAACGTCTTTTGGATACAATAACATGTTTGCAAGATACCTAGTCTTTTTGACCAAGTTGAAAGGAATTGGGCAATCAGCTAAAGTCCTCAAACTCAACCTGAATCTCAACTCTCTCTTAACTCAATTGCTACTTGAGTTGAAATTGCAATCAGCACCGTCACTTTGATAAACAATTGAGGGAGTCTATGAGTGTGACTGTGTGTGTGTGTGTGTGTGTGTGTGTGTGTGTGTGTGTGTGTGTGTGTGTGTGTGTGTGTGTGTGTGTGTGATAATAGTACGTAGGTGTTTTTGGCCAAATTGCTGCATTTTCTTTTGTCTCATTCTTTTTCGTCTGACTGCTTTCAAAGATATAGTATACAGTTGGCCACACAGTGGACACTGGCTACAAGCAACATTTGTTCTTCACATTTGTCTGCTTCGAGTTGTGATTGCCAATTCCTGAATGCTAAGTGACTCAATTATAAGTTCCCATGATGTTAAACCACAGATTACAAAATACATGCTGCAGTGTACCGCAGCTACGAGGGTAGATCAGTCAGTTAAGCACTGTTTATAAAAAGTAACTACTAAAGTAAACGAATGCAGTTCTTTTTAAACGAAATTTTATACTGTTAATAATAACCCTTTAACGGCGGAAAATGCTTGTAAAGATAGTTTCAAAAATTAAATTAACCTTTAAACTATATACGTTATAAGATATATAATAAATCACGCAATTCAACTATTTAAATCTATCTTTATCAATTATTGGAATAGACCATGCTAGTAATTTTAACAAATTGTAGCACAAGAAATAAATGTATAAAAAAGTTTTAAGTATTTATGAAATATTGATACTCTTTTGGATTTTATCAAACTTCTTATTCAGCCCTCGCAACACATGTATAGCTGTCAAAACTGAGAAAGGTCTGTTTGGTTTTGTGTCTTTCGAGTGCAGACAGTTTTGTGGTTGGTAAAATGGAAAATTGTGTTTTTGATTTACCTTTGGGCCGTGTTTCAGTTATAAACGTGTCATGAAAGAGGCTCGGTAAGGTGCTTAATTTAAGAGAATACACAACTTTATTGATTTGAGAATTGTGCGCATCGTTTCGTCAATTGTTAATTAAATTGATCTGGACAAGATTTAATACGTTTTATTACATTCTAATGTCACATTAGAATAGGAGGTTTTTTATCAAAAGTTAGCGTTAATAAAAATCCAATGAGTAGTTTTCATCTATAGTTGTTTTACTAATTAAATAACTTGATATAATATATGAATTGAAATCAATTATAAATACTATTAAAAATGATATTGGAGGCATGATTCAAAATTAAAGCTAACACACAGAAAGATAAACAATAACTCATTAATTACAAATTGCAAAATATGTTTGTCAATTTGCAAATAGCTTTGTTTTAGTATTAATTTTATAATTAAACTATAATTTAAATTCAGTACTAGACTTGCATCGAATATTTCTGTTTAATTTCAATTTATTCATGTATGAAATTTGTACATGATTCGGCCTCATTAATTTTATCATTTATAGTATGACATCTCTTTCGTTATCATTTGCAGCTATTGCCATACAACTGACACATGGACAAGGACTAATTTGCGTTATGCATTATTTGTTTATTTATTTGTGTAAACAAAAGCAAATATATTCAGGCATCAGTTTTCAAAGCTTTGCCACTCTCTTTAAAATTATTGGGTGTTTATTTTATGAAAATACTCTGTAGTAATTCAAGTTTATAAAGAGGACAATTCTTATTAGAACGACTGTACACATAAACAATATTTCTAAAACATTTCCTTTTGAATAAGAGCCAATGGCTCAATATTATTTGTGATATTTGTGACATAAAAAAATTGTTTTCCAGAAGTTTCTTGTGATTCATAGAAAGTAATGTGATAGTAAAATCTGAGACAAGTTTAAATACGCTATAAATTAAAATTCTCACAAAACTCAAGGGTATTCTGACGGGTATTCCCCTTGAATTCATCGCTTGTATCTGTCAACAACAAAAATGTTGGGATATTTGATAAATTGATTTGGTCGCATGTCATTTAAAAGTGCAATGCTAAAATGCAATGTTATAGGTTGACTGCTTTTTTCACTTGAATGGATTTTAACTATCAGAATACGTTGCTAGATTGCCGTCAAGTCTCTCCTGTTCTCGTACTTATATAGTGAATACATCTATCTATATATCTACCAATATATGCAAGCCCAGCATGGAGTGAGAACTGCGTTTTAATTGAATTAAAATGATTCAAAGGCACGCTCCAATTGCAAACACACGTACACTCCAAAATGTTAACAAAAAATTTGTAAATTCATGTACTTGGATGCATATTGATATGTTCATTACGATATTGAACATTTTTTTGTAAAATTTTACCTGTATTTGCCTTTCATCGGAATCTACTTTTCTCAGAGTCCGCAAACAGAGTCAATTGAAATTTACCATTTGATCTACGTTTATGATTTTTCAGAGAAATGAGAAGTGCGCAGTTCGTAACGCTTTAAAGAAGTTAAAGTCAATCAATAAAAATCTCTCATTATTTTCTGTATTTTATTCCATTCGGAAAATTTAGAATTTTCTTCTAAATTGTTGTAGAATTTTGATTAATTATGGTACGACTAAGGTCTATGAAATGTTTTTTTTTTAAATAAAGCCAAACATCTGTTATGACAAATGTATATTTTGATTAGTAAAATAAAATAAAAATTTATATATGAAAATTTTACTCAAACCTTGCATATGTAATATCATTGCTTTAAACTTTTTAGTTATAAGTGCATATTGCAGCAGGTTACTCAATAGCACAGGATAAATTGAATTAGACCATAATTAAGCGAATGCAAAGAACAACCACAACAAAAGCCATAAAAACAACACTTCACAAATTCATAAAGCCAAGATAAAGTGCTCTAATCAAGTGTGCTCGACTGCAAGATACCCTGTGTGCTTACATTTAATTAGCTTAATATGTCATAATTAGTATACAACAACACGTTACCATTTTACAATTTCTTAATATAGTTTTGATGTAGCGGTACTGATATATCTGGATTTTTCAATTTGTTTAGCATCTAAATAAAAAATTTTCTTGTGAACTTGCGTTTTTATAAAAATAAATCTGAATATATGAACAATGATAGATCATACTCGAAAATACCCGATGGACTAACTATTGTACTATGGCCTTGATTTATGTACATTTTCCATATTCCATCCCTTTCTCTCATTGTATTTTTCCGTTGAGGAATTAGCATCAGAGATTGGATGTGGAGAATGTGGATTTTTCAAAGAAAAACTCAAGCTCAGCAGCTCCGAATTAAACTTGAGATATCCATGTACGAGTTTCATCTAATTGCCCTAAGTAGTGCAAACAAAACAAAAATAAAAAACTTTAAATTCAGGGAAGCCAATCTCCCATTCTTCGAAGCTGTCAGAAACACAAATAGTTTTAATAATTTTTAAATTAGTCTTACGAAGCAGAGGCAGATCTTAAAAATTCCATTAAATGATCAAACTTGAAAGTGTTTTACTGGTAATACTTTGACTAATTAAAAAAAAAAACATAAATTGTACTGACAAGGTAAGCTTTTAATTTACAAATATTTCAAAGTAATTTAGTTAAAAATACACCTATTTTTAACTTCAAGATATTTTTTCAATAGTCTCTCTAATTTTTTATAGTCATCCGATTAATCTACAGAAATGCAAATATGACTTATCTGTAAAAATCTCTAGAATTATCATTATCATCTCATTCAGGTACTGATTACTGATTCATCACAAGTATTGGAGCGATTACTGATTGAAAAACCTGCTGAATGTTCCCAATGTTTTTAAATTGTGTGTTGGCAAAAATGAATTTGTTATATTCCTAATGTAATTCATATCGTTTCCAACTTGCAACTGACATTCAGAACTTGTATCATTCCTGCTGTGACTCAGCTGCCTTTGATATTGTCATATAACTGTCTTGTCCATTATTTGCTTTATATGAAACTTATACAAACATATAAGCAATCGTATATTGTGTATTGAAATAAAGTGAGCGAGAAACTCGTAAAATATATTTGCAATATGGCAAACCAAACGGTAACCGATGAAGGCCTCAAGACCTCGATAACCGCAGAACAGGAAGATAGGAGAAGGGATTGCCTCACTTCATGGATGCAGTTTTCGGTCTGTTGGTGACAATTTATGAGGTATAACTCTTGTGTTCTGGCTTTGACCACAAAGTACAGTGGTTTTCCACTTAATTTTATGCAAGAAGAGAACTGAAATTTCAAGTGGAAATATCAAATAAATCGATTCTGTTGCTTATTTTGCTGAATGGGAAATTATGTATGAAGTATTAAGCAAATGCTACACACTGCAGAATGAAACAATTACCGCAGAATCGACTATGGCTGTTAAATGAACCAGACCACAAATCTTTCAGAAAATATCTGGGCTATTGAATATGTATAAAAGAGATAAACTTAAATCAAAGAATTAATCAAAAATTCATTCAAGGGCTTGTTGCATATTTCCCCTTGACTTGTCCCTTGACCCTTACTCAAAAACTTCCAAATCTCATAACTTTGCCAAAACTTGACCGATTTTCATGCGGAATATCGTTTTGATCATTTTTTGGTCTCTACTTTGATTCTGCATCAAAATTTTATTTATTTCAAAAATTCGAATATCACTGTCATTTTTATCCGTACTTTACCCTTGACTTGTCCCTTGACCCTTACTTAAAAACTTCCAACTTTCTTAACTTTGCCAAAACTTGACCGATTTTCATGCGGAATATCGTTTTGATCATTTCTTGGCCTCTACTTTAATTCTGCATCAAAATATGATTTATTTAAGTCGAGTATGCTCGACTGTTGCACCGGCCCACTAGTTTTAGTTATATTTTTTCATCAGATTAATTTGAAATCTCAGAGCAACTGGTACCTTAAAGCGTTTTTTAGTGTCTGCTATTTGTGTGACAATTGTCGACATTAAAACAAACGTTGCAAATAAAATGTTTGTATTCTGAGGCATTTCGCTTGTTTGGTATTTATTTATTTAGACTTTCTAACGCTGTAAAGGCTTTGCTCACATGCTGCATTAAAAGGTGTAAAAAGACGTATGTAAAAGTGTAGGCAACAATAATAAAGGCAACTGTGAAGCGAGCCCAAAGAAATAAAATAAAAATAAATAAATTGTTGCTTTTGCTTGTTGTCGTTGTCATTGTCGTTGTCGTTGTCGTTGTGACTGCTTGAAGTCAACATATTGTGGCATTTTAAGCGGAAAATATGCCTCACTTCCGGTATCACGTTGTTGCTGTGGTACTATGTAGCTGGATATTACGTTAAATGGGGTATGAACAACTAACACGATTAAACATACTACAATAATACAGTACAAAAAATATTTATTTAAAGGTTCGCCTCAACACTTATTAAATCTAATCGAAAATTTACATTGATATGACATAAACTGTTATTTTCATATTTTTTATACTTTATTCAGTCAGCTTAAAATATATTGTTTAAAGATCTTTGCCACAAATAAATTAAAACTTGACAATAAAATAGAGTTTTGGAATAATCCAATCGCAAAGAGAAAATATTATTATTTATTATTTATATTTAGAATATTTTAGTGTGCATTCATTGCAGGGTATTCCGCAGTCGACCATTTTGTGATTTTGTCATTGTTGCTTGTTGTCATTGCTGTTATTATTGTCGTTGTTGCGGCAAAGCCGAGTGTGGTATGCAGCATCTCCTACCAACACACACACCAGCACACACACACATACACACACATGCACACACAAATATACTCAGTAACGCTTAGTTGGAGTTGCTCGCTTTAGACCGTTGACTTGTTTACCGTTGTAAGACTGACGTCAAGATGGCTGCCAAGGCCTCTGCAGCACAGGAAGTCCTTGGTGATCGTATGTGTGAGCCTGAGTGTGTGTGTATGTGTATTTCTTGTATATATTAACTGCTATAATATTTATGTACATATGTATATTAAAATGCCTGCCTGATTCTCGCAAATCGCCAGACACGTTGTGCACATTCATTCATGTAACATAATGTGCATTCAGAGAAGCTTTCACAAAGGACAATCACAATTACAGACCATGCAGGACGACAAAACTACAATTTTAACACGACACGACGACACATCACATTTCAATGACGAATAAATGTAATAAAATTTCATATGCAACAAAATAAATGCATATAAATGTAATATGCTTGCTGCTATCGGATATTTGTGTGAGAAAGCAGATTGATAGAAGCTTAGCAGGTAGTTATTGAGCCGATTATCAAATGGTTGAGTGTCGTAACTCAGTTACAGTAAGAGACATAACTGATATTTTGTATGCAAATGCGTACGGATTTAAAAATCAAACTTTTGAAATTGTAATACACAATGATATAATTTGCCTTGTGTGGAGTAATATATATATTTATTCCAACACACATTAAATAAAATAATTAAAGCTCTGCTGTCAACCAAACAATAATTTTGACCACATAAAGTTTGTTGAAAGTCTGATTTAACTAACACTAAGTTTGTTGCAATACAAATTGATTCATTTGTGGCAAGTTGAGCTGTTAGCTGGACAAAAATAGTTTTATTTTTATTTATACAGTCGAGTCTCTTTCTATTGTACTTTCTGGTTGGAAAGGCGACAGCTGTCGCTCAAGGCTGAGTGAAGGGATTTGTGTTAAGAGTTTCGGGCCAGTATCAACGTCCATTAGCTTAAGATAGGCACAGACATGGAAAATGAAATAGAACATGCTTGGAAATAAATCGTATGAGCAACAGACAGACTAGAAGTAAGTGAAATGGAATCCTTTAGTAAACAATGGTACTATTATAATCACTTACCTCAGTCGGCACAACACGACACAACACGATACCGCAAGACACGACACGACACGACATGACTTGACACGACATAAACACAAGAAAGAAGAAAACTTTCGAGAGCAAACGACAAAAGTTCCGGAGGTGTCCACAACTTCTAACTAACAAGTTCAAGTCCGGGTAGGACAAAAGTTTTCGTGTGAAATTGGAATTGAAATTAAAAGCACAATAAAGGACAAGCAAAAGAAAGAAGATTGCTTAACAAAGAACCCAAGCCAAAAAGAAATAAATCTTAAATTATTTGTGGCCGTTTTGTTGGTCTCAGTTTTCTGCCTTTGCTTGATATGCAAATAGAAATCTTTGAGAAACTTTCACTTATGAAACTAAGCCATAAACTGCTATGAATTATCTACAGATGATTCTGAAGACCTTAACTCAATTTAATTAAATAACATTTCTTAATTCAAATGTCCAATCTGCAGGTTGCACTTGTTGCTGCTTTATTTTATAAAAATTAAATAATTTTAAAAAGAATATTTCAATATGTACGAATGAATTTTATAGAAATTTCTTGGACAATAACCTGATCTACATTTAATATAACTGAACATGAAATCCAGAGCATTAATTGTCATATATTTATCAATTCAATCGAAATTCTTATAAAATATATTGTATGAAATTAATACAATTTTTTTCCATTTTGAACAGAGTCTCAGGGCGAAATTAGTCGAACAGTTTGTACGTTACATAAAAATTCAGTAAATCTGTTTATAAACTTAAAAAGAAAAATATTTTTCTGCATAATGTATATAGAACTGAAAAGAGATTTTGAGCTATTTAAAATTGCGAAAATGGTTCAATCTACGGATCCGACAAGTTTCATATTCGAACACGAGAAACCAATGATGAGACCGGTATTATCTTGGTCAATAGAAACTGTGGAGCAGCCATTGATTGATGATGAAATGGGTTCGATAATGCCAACCATAACAATGCCACCGGCTGATATGGATACAATAGATCCATTATTCAATGGAGATATGGGACAAACCATCGAAATAATGGAAACAACCGAAGATTTTGATAATAAACCAATGGATATTTCTGAAGAATATCAAATTGAAGAGCCCATTGAAGACGATTACATCATGTTCGAAATATCATGATTACTAGTTGTAGAATACTAATGGATTTTATTATTTTTATTACATATATATATTCCTATACTAATGTAAGGATAAAATATCATGTAATCAAATTTCAACATGACTTTGATTCAACTCTGCAACAAAATTACTTTTAAAAATATTTGTATGCAGAGTGTATTAAATTACAATTTATGATCAATATTACATTCCCCTTGAAAATCGGCTCAGTTTTGATCAAGCTATGACAGTTTAAAGTTGGTCAGACTGCGAATTTTGCCACTTTACTTTTTTTTTAAAGCTAATAAAATTTAAATGCAGAATGAATTAAGAGGCCAAACCATGGTCAAAATGACATTTCGTTTGAAGATCGGTTTAGTTTTGACAAAGTTATGACAGATTGAAGTTGGTCAGACAATGGATCTAGTAACTTTACAAGTCAAAATTTTTGTTCAATTTTACATGATTTTTTACAAAATAATGAAAGGTCTCAGATTCAAGTTTAAAGTGTTGTTTTATACTAATTACGTTATAAGGAGTTGATTAAAAGTGAAAACTTGAGATTTAAAATTTTGAATTTTTAAAATTTCAAAGGGGGGACCCTTACAATCGAAATCGAATCTGGGTCGAAAACAATTAAATTTTCTACATGAACGAAAATTGAATACAGAATGAATTTAGAGGCATATATCGAGTTGTATTACATCACTATTTAGAGTGCTATATATTTATTTATACTTTCAAATCGGTTGCAAATACATTTTGTTACAGTTTCAGCTTATCGTGTATCTTGTATATGCGTATCTGTGTATCTGTCTGTTTTGTGGCAATCACATCTGTATCTGCAAATGTGTGGCTTGTAGGCTTTCGATCAACAACCCAAAGCAACGTCAACAAAAACACAAACTGCGGAGCTGTGAAAGTTTACTCTTAACAGTTATTGAAAATGGAAAAGGATGACCAGTCTGCGACTCACACACACACACACACACACACACACACACTTCTTCTCTCTCATTCTCTTTCCTGCTTACTATCACAACAAAGTAATCTGCATATATTGTATTGATGTGTGCGTGCGTGAACTAAAAGATACAATTTATTAAACTGCCCCACACAATAGCACGTATTGCAAATTTTGTTGCCCGGGGCTCTGTAAAAGTTTGAGAGACTGCAAAGGGTATTACGAGGTTATAATAATTATATACTATAGTTACAGGGATACAGATATAAATATAAATAATCATAATAACCAGTAACTATGTTTTGTATCTATTTCTTGGAACTACTCGCAACACAAATTCGCTGTGCTTGTTTTAATTTCTTTAAATTCAACCTAAGTAACAATTAAATCCACTTCTATAACTTGATAAATTGAGAATGCACTCACAGCTCCAATCGCAACAAGTCCAACAAATATTTTTAACTACAATGATGACCAAAATGGCTTCCTAACCATTTTACTGAAATAGAATTAATTTTGTATATGTATTTTATTTTCATTGATTTTAATTACTTGATGCTCCATTTAAAGCACATTTAATGTGGCCATTTACTTGGGTTGCAATAATTACTAGCTTTCTGCACATAAAATACAAGCAAATTTCATAACTTTGATTTTGTTAAAATCATTGGGAAAACCACAGATTAAAATCGGGTTACGTTCAAGTTCGTATCTGATTTCAAGTAAGTTATTATTTAAGACTGTCATAAGTACAGAGAAAGCTCTTTAAATTGGACACTCACAAGTGCACTACTTGTGCTCAAGGCTGGGGGGAAGGAAATTGAATTCGATTACAAATCAGAAGCGAATCGACAGTTTGACTGACTGTCCAAGTGATTGGTAATGCATGACAGCTTGAAGTAGTTGCCATTTATGATATTACTGTGCACAAAGGAGCAAAAAATCCAACCACAAGTGAAAAGAGTTGAACGAAAAAAGATTTATTGACAAACTAACTGACTGTTTGAGTAATTAAGACTGAATGAGAGCCAGCATTAGTTGTTATTTAAGATCCAAGTTGATAGAAATTCACCCACAGGTGGGAATAATTGTTGAAAAATTATTTATTTATTATTATTTCCAGTGATTGAAAAAACTTCACTTATAAAAAGAAAGCATTTATAAAAACAGTGATATTGAGTGGTTAATCAATTGAATTTGTGATCGGCAATGCTTAAGAGCTCAGAGTAATACACTGATAAAAAATTAACTGTTCTACAATTAAGATTTTTGTCCCAAAACTCAGAATTTCTACAAAATGTGGTGAAAACAAAAAATTCTTAGATTAAGAAAACAAATCTTGGTTTTAAGAAAATTTTTAAATAAGACCCAGTTCTTATTTTAAGAATTAATGTTCTTAAAATTAAATTCAAAAAATAAAAAAATTAAAAGTGATTTTTTAAATATATAATTTTTTTTTTTTTTACTTTTATTTTACTAGTGACTAAATTACTAGTGATTTCTAGGTATAAAGCAATTTATGCGGGGTATCTTACAGTTATGTACTTTTATTTCTTTTTTTGTTAAGGATATCCTTTGAAATGTAGCACAAGTGTATGTGTGTGTGTGTTCTGTGTGTATTTTGAAAGAGAGCAATAGCAACCGCCGTTTTAATTTCACATCGCTTCGCAAAGTTGAAGTGAAAGTGGAAACAATAAACAAACAAACAAGCTGCGAAAAATGTCACACATTCATCATAGAAGCGATTGTAGCCCCAAAACTGACACAACCCTTCCCTTTTCATCCCTTCCCTTCCCTTTACTTTACTTTACCTGCCCACGGACAATATGATTGTCCTCTCTCTCTGTCTCCCTCGTATACACGGAACAGATGTTGCCATCTCGGTTGAACGCATTTTCAGTTAACCGCATTCTGTTAATGGCCAAAGAGACGATACGGGGACATGGTCGAGTTGTGTGGCCAAAAGTCCAGTCATGTGTAGACTAGGTAACTGTGATTGGAAGCGGCAAAGGGGGGGAATAAAGTGGGCGTGGCGCGTGTGTGGGCGCAGTAGGAAAACTATGTAAAAAAAGGCACAAAAAGGTCAGTAAATTAATGTGCAAAACGGACGCTGGATAAACTTTGCATACACACACATACACATATGTATAAATATCTATCTGTGAGTGTGTGAGACTGTGCGACAGTGTGTGACTGTGAGTGTGTGTGTGTGTGTGTGTGTGCGGCCTTGCAAGTGTGTTGTGCGCTTTTTGACCATGAGATTCCTGTGCTAAAAGCAGCATCATGTTTGCTTTTGTTTTGTTGCCACAGCTACAGACTGAGTGTACAAAAGAGAACGAGAAAGAGAGAGAGAGAGGGAGAGGGAAAGGACACACACACACATAGATGACGATTAATAAACGAGTTTTAATTTAGCCAACAGTGAAGAGGACGAAGAACAAGAACAAGAACAACACTTGCAACAATCTGTGGCCATGTTTCAGTCGCTTGTCAAAGGCTTGACGGCATCTACCACATTTAATTTTCAATTTATGCCGCTTTCATATAATATATGTGTCTGTCTGTCTCTGTCTCTCTGTGTGTGTGTGTGTGTGTGTGATTGCCATGTATCCAACACCCTTCAGTCATCACATAAATTTACTTCAAATTGAAGTGTACCAGAGTAACAAGCCATCTTCCTTTCTCTCTTCTCTCCTCCTCTCTTTCTCTTTAGCTGCTCCTCTCGCCTGACGGCCTATTAAATTAGATGTAAAATTTCAACTAATAAATCAATATTTAAATAATTCATACAATTTGTGGGAGCTTGAAAAGGGACAGAGACAAAGAGAGAGAGGAGAGTGGAGAGAGGAGAGAAAAGAGGCAAAATGACACGAGGGATGGCTATAATGATCGATTGCCAGTTTGGGGGTTGTTAACATAACATCATCATGAGATGCTGGTCACATTAACCTTATTCTATTATATTATGAAGGCTGCGTTTTCCAACTGCCATATTTGATTATGATTTGTTTCCTCATGAGGTACTCACAATTTATTAGATGCCTCTTTTTAGGCTCGTAGTGATAGGGCCCTAAGTAATAGACACTTGATTGTCCAGGTAATTAAGGGGAATGAACATAAAATCAACTTTAGTCTTACTTTACTATTTGCAGGAAAGTATTATTTTTTCAAAGCAATACAATTTTAAGACTTTGAAATGATTTTAATACTTTATTTAATTTAAAAATGATGGAAGTAATATTTTAAAATATTATGAAGATAAACCTAATAATCGTAGCCGATTATGCTTGACAAAAAGGTAACGACTTGTTTTTAAATACATATATAAATCGTAGTTACCTTTGCATTTTTTTTTTTCAAATCAAGTTAGCCTTGAAAAGTGGTTTTCATCGTTGAACACAAAGCTAAGCATTTAATTCATTAGTTTTTTCCCAGATCTCAACTGGGAAACAACAACATTTTCGGCTATTATTTGAATAAAAAAAATGTTTTTTTGTTGCGTGTTTTTTCGGATAAACTAAATTTAGAGTTGTAAAATGTCGCGAAAATTGTATCGATCAAAAAATATTAAATGATAATTTCATTTTTGTGAATTCGTGTATTTTGGATAACGTTAGACAAACTTTTATCGTTGAACATGTTCACCATTTTCTGCAGATAAATGATTTTTGAACTTAGGGATTTAAATATGTCCAAGAATCTTGATAGGGAATCATGTGCACAGTGCATAAGGAGCAAACATTCACTCGGTGTGCGGAGCCAAGTGGAATATTTATCACAGCATATCAAGGGATACAGGTTTGAACTCTTAAACGTAATTACAATTATTTTCAATATTTTTAAATTCCTTTTTTTTGTATTTTTGTTAATATTTCGTAGCTCCCATCTACACAAAGTTGATTTGAGTTTATGGCATTAGAGTTTCCAATTTGAACAGATTCACTACCAAAAAAAATAAAACAAGGCATTAAATTGCAAGCAAACTACAAGGTGGGTAATAGTTAATTTTTTATCTTAACTTATAAATACATTAAAAACCAATATTAATATCAATCTAGATTACAGAATATTAAAACATGAAAATAATATATATTTTGAATATACTTATGTTATATTTTATTTTACCGCATATAATCAGGATTAAGAGTTGTAAGTTTCAGAATACAATAAGTTTTCGATAAATTCAAATAATATTGTTTACTTCTACTTTCTACAGGAGGACGGTACCGCGTCTTCAAAATGTTCGCCAAAAAAAGGGTACACGGATGGCGTCCTCCGGATAAAGAAAAATAATAAATAAGTGAATCTGTTTATTGGATAAATCAATGTCACTACATAACCCAAAAACAAACAACTCCGCGCAGATAATTACATTCCAACATTGTAAGTCTAACTTAAAAAAACCAAATCTGTAATTTTCTAAACATTTAACATTAACTCAGTAGCTTGATCTTTGACGTCACCTTCCCGTGCTGCGATACCCCCAACCTTACAATCTACTCCTAGTGTGGAGAGAGAGGTGGGAGAGGACCTTGCGGTGTAAGGTGTGATGAGGGAGCGTTCTCAATATAAGTGTTACTAAGTGCTACAAAATACAATTGATACAAATGCCGATTGAAAATGAAATGACAGTTCAACTTTGTATTGTACAAACAGGTTACGAGTATAACACAACACAACATAACATAACATAACAAACACACACAATGCTTGTCGAATAAATAATAATATTAAATGCTTAAATCAAAGTGTCATTTTTCAAACAAGTCTTTTCAGATTTGGTTTTTAATTTTTCTCCACGCAATTTTTGACATTCAAACTTCAAATGTCAACCGCGTAAATTGCTACTTTAATGAGATCCATAGTTGCAATTTGTTCGATGTTGTTCGATGGGGTGTTGGGTTAAAAGAACCACAGGGATTACGAATTGCAATCCAAATTTGTTTGTCAACCGAACCGAACCATATCGAATCGAATTGCATTTCCCAGCTATTTAGCATAATTAATTGACAGCTATTGACGCTGGAAGCGAATGAAAAATAAAAAAAAACAAAAATAGTGTTCGCTTATTTACAGTTGACGTAATTAAAACGCAAGCTGCCCAACATTTTCGTCACAAAATGTTGAAATGTAACATGAAAATCACATAATTAAAAAGAGGCTTAAAGCATATTTTTACAAAAAATTGGCATGGAAAAAAATCCATGAAAAGCAGGGACTTTAATCCATAAAAGTTTTATTATAAAACTCAAGTACTTACTATTAGTAAAACTTAACAAATATTCATTCTATGAATTTTTTTATTTTACTCATTTTACTTTTGAGCAACAAATAAAACTCAGGAATAATTATTTTTAAGCAACAAAATAAAACATAGAATAATAAGTATTTCTTGATATTAATGATTTTTTCAACTAAAAAAAAAAATAATAATAATTTATCATTATTTACTGTCTTTGACAAAAAGTGATTCGCTAAGAATTATAGCAAACATTTATGGTAAGAACTTTTAGAGCTTTTCACCACACACACGAAAGCTTGATTTATGGTGGTGAAACTGAGCTTACAAATTTTCCAAGACAATTTATTTAAGTGGTTGAAGCTTAAAAGCTTAAGAAAGTTATGTCAATATTTAAGTTACTAAAAGCTTCTCTTGGAAATATATATTTTTTTTTTATTAAACAAGACCCTCAATAAAAAATTTGAAACATTGCTGGGCTTGCAAGTTTTTTTAAGATGCAATGTCAATTTTTTTAAACGCATTTCCAAATATCAAGAACTTCTTGAGCATAAAAAAGTTAATCAACGATTAAGAAATGTTTTAATGATTAAATATCAACATAAATTCAAAGTTTTTGTTAAGGTTTCTTAGCTGTTTTCAAATTCTGTACATTTTACATACACAAATAAATGATTAACACATCAGAAAATTAGTGAATGAACGTATGAATCGATATTCACCTGTAATATGTATCAGTGTATGTCTTTTGGCCAGCTGTTGCGTTCATTAACCCAATGGTCAGCTCATTATGGAGTCGTGAGTCGATTGCAGCGACGGCAAAAATGCATTTTGCCTCATTGTCGATTGCGTTGACATAAACATTGCATATCGACACGTCGTGGGAGGGTTGAATAGATTACAGATCATGTATAAAATGCTGTGATGCTGCTGTAAACAGAGCATAGCTAATGAGACAAGCGAGAAGATGATACAGGTACAGGTGAAACGGATGGAAGTTTGTGTAGTGCTGTTACTCTGGATGCTTAACCTGGCAGCAGGAAAACAGGCTAATAATAATAATAACTGGCAGTACAATCATCATCAACAATATGACAACGCTCAGTATGCAAAGCTCTTTGGACAGGTAATGGGTAATAATCCAACTCAGGAGCACTTTGGACCCTTTCAGTATCAATATGTGGACTATCAACCTAACTGCAAGTCTGGTGGACAACCTGTATGTGCAACCAATGGCATCAAATACTTTCACTTTGAGAATGACTGCAAACTGGAGGCGCACAACATAAAGTCACTCTTTCAATATGGCACAGGTGAGTTAAATAGTTAGACAAAGTCGATCGATGATGATCATCTTCGTCTTTAGAATTGGAACCCACTGAACTGGAACGTTGTATGCCCAATTGTGCCAACATTGAATGTACCACCAAATATGCACCGGTTTGTGCCGCACCAGAAACTGGACCACATCAGGGACAGGGTGTTACCTATGCTAATGAGTGTGAGGTGCGACGACGTGAATGTATCACCAAAGAAAGTACGTATACTGACGAAACACAAAAATCATACTAGAATTTAATTTCAAAATACCAGAGTGTAGTGTGTTATAGTGAATTATGGTTTCTTATGCAATCCATATAAAATATATATGTTCTTTAACAACCTTAAGAATCAAGTCGATTCAACACTGTCCTTCTGTCTGTCCACCTTCAAGAATGCCTCAATCTCAGAGTCTTTTTGAGCTAGAGACTTCAAATTTGGTATGAAGATTCCTGGACATTATTTTTAATCTTTTATGCCACGTCCAAAAGTCGAGAAAACAACAATTACGAGAGCAATTTGAATGCTTTACACTTGAGTTTGTCCGTGAAAAGTCGAGCAGACAGAAGAATAAACTGCACTGATAAAAAAAAAACAATGCTAGAATCAAAAATTTAGTCTTAGATCTAAGGATTTTTTTTTCTTAAATTCAGAAAACACAAAAATGTTTTTAAATTTATAATATTTTTTTTTTAATTTTTATTCACATAGATTTTATTTTGTCTTGGTAATTTTATAAATGTTATATTAATTTGTTACGGTTGGGACTCGAGCCGGTACCTTTTGTTTCACAACTGAAGCGGTTTATCTAACCAGAAGTTGGTCTTTTTTTCAGTGTACTTAATAATAATATATTTTATTCAAATTCCAGCTCAGAAATTTCTAAACGACGGACCTTGTCGTCAGCAAAAGTCCACATCCAAGTCCAAATCAAAGTCGAAAGGGAAACGTAAGCACCGACGACGTGGTTCCAGCACAACGACCACAACAGCCAATCCCATTGCAAACAGCACCATCCAAGAGGAAAAATCAAAAATTATATTTGTTAAATTGCCAGCACGAACGGAGGCGTCTAAAAGAGAAACAACAACAACAACAACAACAACACCGGCACCAATGCAATTTCATAAATACCTAAGCAATATGAATCCAGGTGTTTCGGTGTCCCAGGCTGTCAACGCTTACAGTGTCTATAATATACCCACTGTGGGTGACGACTATTCCGAAATAATGGACTCAGGTCTATCGTTGTATTTACCTGGTATCGGCATTGTGACTGACATGCCCCCAAAAACCACCAGCACAACGACAACTACAACATCAACCACAACACCGAAGTCCACAAACACAACCCTTCTGTCCACGAACTCTTCAGAACCCATCACACCGAAGGAAATCATCATTCTTGTGCCCTACAACAAAACCTCAACAGCCAACGGCAACGGAACCAGCAGCGGTACCAGCAGCGGTACCAGCAACGGTACCAGCAATGTTGCTAAGAACGGAATCAGCAAAGTTTCTAGCAGCGGTAACACTAAGTTCAATGGCACCACTCTTACCCCAATTGTAAATCCGTTGACTGTGGCAAAAAATGCAACTACATTCAAAGGAAATGTGAAAACTACCGCTAAACAAATTCAAAACCCAATTTCTAAGCCGAATGTTCGCAAAATCAAAAAGTAAATAAATATATGTTGAAAGACTTCTATTGAATAAAAAAGTTTTTTGGTTAGAAATTGAAGCGAAATCAAAGTCAACAATACATGCATGGGTACATATTTTATTATAACTCTTTTTCAATAGTTTTTTGTATTTCGCCGTTCGTAATTATTCCGGTCCAAATACATTCAATAACAATTAGTTAATGCCAATTACAATTACAATTTACATAAGTGGGATGTTACAGTTGAGCACGCTCGACAGTAGGATATCCTGTGCCCAGGTACTCTGTACTGAGGTTGATTTTCGACCAATTGTTCCAGCTTTCAACTCTCATAACTTTGTCAAAACTTGACCAATTTTCATGCGGAATATCGTTTTGATCATTTTTTGGTCTCTACTTTGATTCTGCATCAAAATATTATTTATGTAAAAAATTCGAATTTTGCCCCACTGTCTACTGTCGAGTATGCTCGACTGTAGCACCGGCCCACTAGTTTTAAATGCTAGTGAAATTAAATTTTCATTTGCTGCACATTTTTTAATGCTTATTAAAAAGTAATGATGATGCTTATAGGCACAACACTGATGAATATAGTATATAATGTAATAATTTAATTCAATAAGCTTTAATTTAATAATGTAGTTTTAGTTTTATAATTTGCTTAATATTTATGTAAGTAATTTAAATAAAACATGCATATCTAAATTCGTGTTATTCGCTCAGTTCTGTTTTACAATATTAATTGGTTTGCCTTTCGACGATGGCAGAAATAAGATCCAGACAGAATTACTGTATGAATTATTGATCTTAATTGTTTGTGCATTTTCATCTTCAGACAGTTGCAGAATAAGTTGAGTTGGATATGTATTTTCATTCGAAGGTATCGCTATAGCTCTATCTTGAGATTCTGGTGTCGAGTTTTTATCCGAAACTGTCGTTGTATCTGATGGAGCTCTTGTCGTAGAATCAGAGAAAGGAAGAGGAGATATGGATGTCGAAGAGGGAGTATTATTATCAGACGGATTGGGTTCTAAGCGTAAAGGTCGATTCTCGCTGAAACTCGTAGCCCGAAATTCGGGATCACTCTTTGCTGTTCCAGCGTTGGGTTCTTTTGTGTTTAAGGTTTTTGAAGTAGAAGTTGATGTCGTTAAAGAATCCTTTGAAGTAGCTTCTGCTGGGGCATCAGAAGACAAGTTGATAACTGGAGTGGTTGTATAGTCCTGACCGTATGCTGAGGATCCTGCCGGATCATATTGTGGGCGAACAGACGAAGAAGTCGCAATAGTCACAATAGTAGAATTATTATTGAAACTTATAACTTCAAGCTCAGAAGGCTTTTCAGCCTTTGCAAATTCAGAAGATACTATTGAGGACTTGGACGTTGAATCTGTTGTCGACTTTGTCGTCGAACTAAGAGTATTTTGAGATGTCGAATTTAATAAAGCTTCTGGTGATATGTTAGAAGAAGGGTAGTATGAGGACTCCGACTGTGCAGTTACAGGGGATGGTGTAGCGTCTTGAGCAGGATCCTTGTCTAAGCTTTGAACTCGAAGATTGGAAACATCCTCTACAACTGAAGAATCAGGAGAACTTGTAGTAGTAACTGTCGTCGAATTGGAAACGGATGTTGTATTCAATGGAGTTTCAGTTGTGGAATCCTTCAAAGGAACTTCAGTTGGGGAATTGGTGAAAGCCAATTTGGTGTTAATAATTGTAGAGGATGTATAAATCTGTGGGTATGATGAAGTAGTTGAATCAGCAGAAACCAACTTGGAATTGACTAGGGGGGAGTCTGTATAATCCTGTGGGTAGTATGAGGAATCCGATTGTGGAGATACAGGGGAAGGTGTAGCGTCTTGAACAGGATCCTTCTCTAAGCTTTGAACTCGAAGATTGGAAACATCCTCTACAACTGAAGAATCAGGAGAACTTGTAGTAGTAACTGTCGTCGAATTGGAAACGGATGTTGTATTCAATGGAGTTTCAGTTGTGGAATCCTTCAAAGGAACTTCAGTTGGGGAATTGGTGAAAGCCAATTTGGTGTTAATAATTGTAGAGGATGTATAAATCTGTGGGTATGATGAAGTAGTTGAATCAGCAGAAACCAACTTGGAGTTGACTGATGAGGTTGCATAATCCTGTGGGTAGTATGAGGGCTCCGATTGTGGAGATACAGGGGAAGGTGTAGCGTCTTGAGCAGGATCCTTCTCTAAGCTTTGAACTCGAAGATTGGAAACATCCTCTACAACTGAAGAATCAGGAGAACTTGTAGTAGTAACTGTCGTCGAATTGGAAACGGATGTTGTATTCAATGGAGTTTCAGTTGTGGAATCCTTCAAAGGAACTTTAGTTGGGGAATTGGTGAAAGCCAATTTGGTGTTAATAATTGTAGAGGATGTATAAATCTGTGGGTATGATGAAGTAGTTGAATCAGCAGAAACCAACTTGGAGTTGACTGATGAGGTTGCATAATCCTGTGGGTAGTATGAGGGCTCCGATTGTGGAGATACAGGGGAAGGTGAAGCTTCTTGAGCAGGATATTTGTCTAAACTTTGAAGTCGAAGATTGGAAACATCCTCTACAACTGAAGAATCAGGAGAACTTGTAGTAGTAACTGTCGTCGAATTGGAAGTGGATGTTGTATTCAATGGAGCTTCAGATGTGGAATTCTGCAAAGGAACTTCAGTTGAGGAACTGGTGGAGACCAATTTGGAGATGATAGTTGTAGAGGATATATATTCTTGTGGGTATGATGAAGTAGTTGAATCAACAGAAACCAATTTTGAGTTGTCTGATGAGGTTTTATAGTCCTGTGGGTAGTATGAGGAATATGACTGTGGAGCTACAGGGGAAGGTGTAACGTCTTGAACAGGATCCTTCTCTAAACTTTGAACTCGAAGATTGGAAGCATTCTCTGTTACCTCAGGAGAACTTGTAGTGGTAACTGTCGTCGAATTGGAAACGGATGTTGTATTTATTGGAGTTTCAGTTGTGGAATTCTTTAAAGGAACTTCAGTTGGGGAATTGGTAGAAGCCAATTTGGTGTTGATAATTGTAGAGGATATATAATCCTGTTGGTATGATGAAGTAGTACTAGTAAAGTCCTTATTTAAACTTTCCACTTGTTCTACATTTTTCTCAGCTCTTTCGGGGTCAGAAGAACTTGTTGACGTTGATTCCGTAGTTGAATTTGTCGTTGAGTTCAGGGTAGTTTGTGATGTCGATCTTAATGGAGCTTCAGTTGAAGCACCAGAAGAAGCTAACCTAGAGTTGACGGCTGGAGGTGTTGATCCCGAATTTGGAGAAACCGAGGACGACTCTGGCGTCGATTCTGGGGTCGTTGACTCCTCAAAACTGATTGGTTTTACCGAACTAGATGTAATATTGTCTGAAGTACCTTGACTAGGATTCATCTCTGCATCTTTGTTTAAACTTTGAGCTTTAAGCTCGGATTCTGTTGAAGAGCTCAGATTTGTTTGCGGTGTTGAGCTCATAGGAGCTTCTGTTGTTGTGTCAGTTGAGAACTGCTCTGAAGCTTTTGGGGTTTCTGATGTAACACTCGGGGGAGCTGTTGAATTATCTACAATTACATCCCTACTTTTGCTGGTCTTTCGAATTTTTGGAGCATTGTTGGATGGAGCTATTAATGTCGAATTATCATTTGCTGTAGATTCTGTTCGAATCAAACTTGAAGATGTTTCGGTATCAGGGGCTACTGATGATTCAGTGGTTCCCAAGTTAAAATCACCGTTAGACTCAGTTGGCAAAGTGTCCCTGGATATGTATATGTGGTATGGCAGCATCTGTGACTTGTGATATGGACTTGGTGGGGGATTCAAATAACCAGCATTATAGTACGATATTGGGGGTTGAGGTCCATAAGCAGGAGAATTATAAACATGTGGTCCATAAGCTGGAGGGACTCCATAGAAAGGAGAAGCATAAGGTTGGACTCCATAGCGAGGTTGACCATAAGGAGAATAAGGTTCAAGATGAGGTAAAACCACACACATTTCATCATTATCTTGTCTCCAGGCTGTTAAAAGAAAATAAGACAGACATTTGTTGAGATATTTCAAAGGGATGGTAACGATTTTCAATATAAAAATATAAATTAGAAAATCTCATATTTGCTATCCCAGCTTAAAACTTACGTTCTTTTGAAGCGCATATGTGCTTTCGCAATTCGCAGGAACTTTTAAAGATTCTCCAAGTTGATTCTAGTACGGCACAGACGGGCTTAGAATTTTCGGGACAGTCGGTTGGGCAATCACAGGTACCAATATTGATGATATGCCAAGCTAAGTAAATATAAGGGAAAACCTTTCGTATTTATATATTTTTTTTAACAAATTTTCAAGTGCCACTCACATTCTTCAGATAAACAGTCATAACGTTGAACTTCGCAGGCATTGTCAAAGGTGGCTTCCAGTTTTGTAATCATCGACTTTGCACATACAGGCTCTTTACTTGGGGTCGACGGACATACAATATGATCACAGTATGGGGTATAATATTCAGATCCGCCGTAACCCCAGCTCCAGGCGACTGTAAGGAGACTCAAACTGGATAAATAAAACAACATGTTGTGGGACGATTCACAGGTTAACTATGAGGAAGGTTAGCACAGGCTGCGCTTTTTATACCACCTCAAGTCCAATGGATGAACGGGCTTATGCTCTCATATCATTGCAATGTCTACGTGTCTAGAGCTCTATTTCTGTTATTATATATTTCAACTGGGTGCTTGGTCAAAAGCCCAGACAATTAACTTACGGTTCTTTCTGTTTTGACTGTTGTTAATTTTTTTTTTGTTTGCTTTTTTTTGTTATAATTTTATACGAACTGTTTCTCATATCTGTTTTATTCGTGTTATTCGTAAATTTTGTGGAATGGGAAAATTTGTGAATTAAAATTATTTGCTAAGCAATTACGAATATCGTACTGTAAGTTGCGAATGATAATGAGTAATATATTATGATATGTTATTGGGAAATGCCAAGGTCAGCAGATAACTGTGAGGTGTCCGAATTCAGACTGATGGTAATACTATGAGCTCATGACTGATTCTTCGCTTATCAACAAAGTATTTATAAAAAAAGAATTTAATGATGAGCATATGCAATCATTTGAAACCATTGAATGAGATCAACGTGTGCGAATTCTAGCTGTAAGTCATGCTAATTATAACAATGATTCTTTATTTATCTGCAACGTATTTGTGGGAAAGAATTCGATGATATACAATTAAATTACTTAAGACCAATAAAACCAATTATGTATATTATTTATTTATTTTATTTTTTTTTTGTTATAAAAAAATTCGCAATTAGAAAATAGATCACCAAAGTCTGATTTACTTGGACGTATGAAACTACACAAAGCAGAGATATCAAATTTTGTTTTCAACTTAATTATGTATTAAAATAGAAATTAGGTTATAAAAAATTTAATATCTATGGTATATGTATTTTCAAATGTCACGTAGAGAAGCACGTGTTAGCTAATAAAAAAAATTTTTTGGATTTCTATTTAATATAAGATGATTAGGTAATGAATCTAATCATATTTAAATAGTTTTACCGATTCATTTATTATCATAATCATTGTCGAATTTTTTTTAGAAAATCATTGATATGGGTTAGTGTCTGTAGAAATGAGTCCAGCTAAATGGAACAGCTGCGGAAGCCGATGCCGATGCCGAATGCGATCCAAGACCTGTTGCGGAAGCGGAGGCGGCAGCGGCAGCATATGCACCATGGGGAATATGATAGGGATGAGAACCATATTGGGAACCATACGTATAACCATAATAATACCCATAGGGTTTATGTATGGGTGTCTTATATGTTGGAGTCGTTGTCGAACTTGGAGTTGAAGATGTCGTTGTTGTGGAACTTGTTGAGTTTGTTTGAAGGCATCCAGTATAAAGTCGGGGAGTTGGGCAGTCCTTGGAGCTCACCAGGATCGTTGTCTCCCCTTTACATGTCTTAGAACCAGTTATTGGGTCAGTATTCTGAGGAACCAGCGACAAACTAAAGACTTGACCATCGGGGTTCGTGAAGAAGAAGGAAACCAGAGCGTTCTAGAGGAAAGAAAGAAGCAAAGATTAAAGTTAGAAAGCAGCGCTGGAAGCTATATGACGTTTACTTACGGCAATTCCGCTAGTTGGTGTTGTGGATGTTGTGGACGGCGTTGTGGACTCTGTTGTGGACGGCGTAGTGGACTCACTTGTGGATTCTGTTGTGGAGTCTGTTGTGGAGTCTGTTGTGGACTCTGTTGTGGACGGCGTTGTGGACGGCGTTGTGGACTCAGTAGTGGACTCTGTTGTGGACGTCATAGTGGACTCACTTGTGGATTCTGTTGTGGACTCAGTGGTGGACTCTGTTGTGGACTCTGTTGTGGACAGCGTGGTGGACTCACTTGTGGACTCAGTGGTGGACTCTGTTGTAGACGGCGTAGTGAACTCACTTGTGGACTCAGTGGTGGAATCACTTGTCGAATCTGTTGTGGACTCTGTTGTGGACTCTGTTGTGGACTCCGTTGTGGAATCTGTTATGGACTCTGTTGTGGAGTCTGTCGTGGACTCTGTTGTGGACTCTGTTGTAGACTCTGTCGTGGAATCTGTTGTGGAGTCTGTTGTGGAGTCTGTTGTGGACTCCGTTGTGGAATCTGTTGTGGACTCTGTTGTGGAGTCTGTTGTGGACTCCGTTGTGGAATCTGTTGTGGACTCTGTTGTGAACTCTGTTGTGGACTCTGTTGTGGACTCTGTTGTGGAATCTGTTGCGGAGTCTGTTGTGGACTCTGTTGTGGAATCTGTTGTGGAGTCTGTGGTGGAATCACTTGTCGACTCTGTGGTGGACTCACTTGTCGATTCTGTTGTAGACTCTGTTGTGGACTCTGTTGTGGAGTCTGTTGTGGACTCCGTTGTGGAATCTGTTGTGGAGTCTGTGGTGGAATCACTTGTCGAATCTGTTGTTGAATCTGTTGTAGACTCTGTTGTGGTTTCACTTGTGGATTCTGTTGTGGACTCAGTGGTGGACTCGCTTGTTGACACTGTTGTTGACTCTGTTGTTGTCGTGGGTGTCGCCGATGTTGTCGTGAATAACTTAGTATAATAATATGATGCTGATGTTGTTCTCGGTAGATATTGTTGTGGTGCATCATAATGATTCAATATGCCAGCATACCCACCCCTAGTGCCATACCCATTGTTCTGGGAAT
The DNA here is from genome assembly GCA_035045575.1 of Drosophila falleni. Classification (NCBI taxonomy): domain Eukaryota; kingdom Metazoa; phylum Arthropoda; class Insecta; order Diptera; family Drosophilidae; genus Drosophila; species Drosophila falleni. The sequence goes on along the minus strand of JAWNOV010000185.1, from coordinate 3,165,179 downwards.
AAGCCCGATGGTTGAAGTGCTTATAAGGATTGTAGGTCTGAGCATGTTGTGGTGCAATAGGGGGGTATGAGTTATAGAGCGAGCCATAGGCAAAGGGTACAGAACGTGGTGCTCCATAGGGTATGTTGTAGTCGTACCAAGTTGGCGTTGGCAAGCAGTGCTGCATGTGAACCTCCACGAGTTCTAAAAGAGAGAAAACCTTAAGTGAGTAATCCTTTTTGTTTGACTGTCAACTTACCTCCTTGTCCCGCAAACAGTTGCTGCAAATTGTATGTGTTCATAGCACAAATGCTGTGAAAGCTGCGATAACAATAGCCATTGGTTGCACACACAGGACGACCACAGGGCGAATAGTCCAATGAAATTCCAGTTTCTTGTTCCTGGTAGTCCGAACAAAGCTGGGCCTCAACCAAAAGAAGCAAAGAGAGTGCTGCCATTACGGCAGTAAGACTGAATTGCTTGGAGTACATGTTGAAAGGGGAGTACTTTACCAATGATATGGTTAGCTGACCTTACACTAGCTATTTATACATTGAACGCAACCAGAATCATCAACGAGACGCATTCACTTCTTGCTCCAGCTAAGTCTCAACCAACCGCAGACGGCTTATCAAAACTTTAGACGCTTTACGTGCCCGTCTTAAACACTTGTTGCACATGTAAAGCTTGGCGCCAACAACGCCAATTGATTACAGACTTTGTTGCGAACAAAATTAACTAAGGCTGTCCCTGACCCTCATTATCTTGCCTTTGTTTAAAACATTTAGTTGCAGTTACTCAAACAATAGCTGGAAACATTCGTGGTCAATTTATGTTATTCTAGTTAAGGTTTCTTCTGTTTAAACATTTCCAGTCTTTATGTGATCTGCACTGCTTGATGTACTGCTTGATACACTGCTTTGTTCTTTGCACTGCTTACTGAAAGAGCTTTGACTGCTTGGCAAGCGGTTTGACAAGCAGTATGCAGCATACAGTAGTAAACTTTCAACTCGGCATCCACAAGGGCTGCTAAGTAAGTAGTGACCATGTCTTGTAAATGATACATGTTTTATAACATTTCTGTAATTTTTGTACTTGTTTTGAAAATTACAATATTTGAATACTATAAATTTTCTCAAGTTTCAACATTTCATGATAAATATAAGCAATTATTTAAAAAAAAACTTTATGAACTTTTCTAATTAATAGATATTTGTATATATATATATATATATATATATATATATATATATATATATATATATATATATATATACACATATTATAATATATAATAATAATTAATTAAAATATTCTGCAGATATATATTGTTTTTCTAATATATATTTCTTAATATAGTTTGCTGCTTCAAAATTAAGAACGCGTCGATTGCATGTACTTGCTCAAACAATTCGAGCAGCCCTCGAATAACAGTTACACACTGCTTGCCGGCAAACCTTTAGGGATAAAACCGAAAGGTCTTGCGAGCCACAGAATGCACTGAACACAGCTTCACAGCGACAACACTTACCAACTCGACGTTGTGGCAAACGGTTGTCGCATCTTTTGAACGGCAACTCAAAGAATTACTTCAACATTTTCGTTTTTTTTAAATACTTTTTTTCGTTGTTGTTTCGTTTATAGATTTTGGCGCGCGTAATAAAATAAAAAAAAATCGTTATATCTATAAAATCGTAAGTAAATAAATGTGAGTGAAAAAGATTTAGTTGCTAGTCTTTAAGTGCTGCCAGGCACAAGAATAACAAGGAGAACAGCATAAACAAATAAGTACATTGCGTGCAGATGGCCATAAGAGCAGGTAAGAGGCCGGTCTTAGATACGTATACTTAATATTTGTGGGTTTGAATTCTATTTGTATTTATTTGATGAGAGTAGCATTAAATTTCACGTGCCATTGATTTGATTTGAATGTTTACTCTTGGCCACGCGTAAGTCCACAATATGCTTCTGTCTTAACACTGCAGACAAGTTCGCAAGTCTTAATTCAATTTGAGTAAATTTATTTGGTCAAATGCAAAGTGTATAAATATATATATTGAGTGTTTGAGTGCTATTGATATTTTGAAGTGCAATTTCCTCGACCGAAAACGATTGAAATATCATGTTGGAAATGCCATTGATGCATTTATGATTTATTCATTCATTCGTAACCGTCTCCCTGCCAATGAATTCCCCTTTTACCCTTGCCTTGCCTTTTCTCGTCCCTTTGGTATGCCTATTCCCAAGTCCATAAATTTTGTGGCACGAACCGACAGACGTTACGTTCAACCGCTTGAATAAATATGGTTTAAAAATACATTTATGTTATGGCATAAAATAAACAAACTGATTTCACTGATTCTTGTATTGCTTGTTTGCACAGAGCTCTATAATAGTCGCAAATGTTTTTTCGTTGCGTATACGCAACGTTTGCTGTTGCTGTTGTCGCATTTGTTTGTTTATGCTTCTGTTGCCCTGTCTTTCCTGTGGTTACTGATTCGATTAGCTGCCTAACCGCTGTCTAACCACCAAAACCAAAACCATCATCACCGCACCACCATCACCACCGCCTGCTCATCAAGCGTTGCTCATTATGGCCCTGCGGGTTGGACTGTGGCATCAACATCTTGTGGCACGTCACGTGTAAGCAAAATACGCTGCCACGGGCAACATTTTCTAATTGCTTGAGGTTCATGTTATATTAAGGGAGTGGGCAACAAATGACTGCGCACTGTTCCTGCCGCCACCTCGCCATAGATTTATATACCCTTGCAAAGAGGGCAATATATTTCTGTCACGACATTAGTGACGCCTTAATAGAAGCGTGGTAAAAAACACATGTCCGTTTTTCTCTTAGAAAACAACTTTTCGTTCAAGAACTTTTTTCATTTTTATTAAAGAATTACCTCTTTTTATCTAAATAACACACCCACTTTGCTAGAGGTCTAAAATAAAAAAGAGTATATTAATAACTATTTTTTTTTTATATTTTGAGAATACCCTGTCCAAAAACAGTGTATTTGATTTCATCACAATTTTTCTTTCAAAAAATACTTTTTTTTCAGAAAGAAAGAAAGAAAGAAAGAATTACCTATTTTTTTATATAAATAGCACACCTATTTTGCTTAAAGCCTAAAATAAAAAAGAGTAATACTATTATTTATAGTTTTTAAATTTTCAGTTAGTAAAAGCTAAAAGTAGACACCTTATAAATAGTATATATGATATTATCACGTTTATCAACCCGCCATGATGAATAATATTGAAAATATGACTAGCCGAAGTAGTAAATTACGTATACTTTTTCGACTTATACTTGTTCACTTAAATTATAATTATATATTACTTAAATATTGCTACTTTTCATCAAAGTATTTTTTTATCCATGGTGTTTTGAATGGGGTATTAAATCTGTAGCGAATATAACTTTTATTTCTTTTCTCGAGTGACAGTTGACCTTCAATTGGCTTTTGTTCTGGGCTTGTTTGTGTCTATTTTGACTTACTATTCAATAGTTTTTCACTCACACTATTGTTGCTTGCAATATCGACAACAATTCGCTTCGTCTTCTGCAATGCGTGTGATAAATGCTTTTCAATACTTTACTTTTTCCAATACATATTTCGCTACGTTTTCTCTCTCTTTTGTTAAGTTGCCATGCGACACAGCAGGTGCTGACGTTCCTTATTAGATTGCCACACACACAGCCACAAATTTTCTAAGCACACACACACACACACACACACACACACACACACACACACACACACACACACACACACACACACACACACACAGTTCAAACATTTACATAAACATGACGCAAAAAATAAACTCTTAGCGTTTTTCTGGTCAGGACATGAATACTTATGATAACGCTCGATTAACAGTTGAAGCATCATAGGGAAGGGGAAAGCTATGGGGTTTTTTCCTCCCTTATGTTAGCTCATTATAATTGCTATAGATTGATTACAAGTGTGTGTTCAATACAGGCTTTAAGTGTGCTAGAAATAGTTACAGACAGGATAACTTAGGACAGGGGAGGACTTTTGGTATCGACAAAAATGTTTCGATACAGCAAATATTATGCATATATTTTCTGTTTGTAACAGTAACACAAGGAAACAAGAATTTGTTGATTAAGAATTTATAGTTGTATAAAAACAAAAAACTTCTATAAATTTCAAATCAACACACAAAAATTTCAATCTTTTTCCCTTGTGTAATTCATTTGGTTGCCACAAAAGTCAAAGTAGTTCCACAATAAATTTCATAGCATACTTTGAGGAACCCAGACATATTTAAATATTAGTCACATTTACCTCTCTACTCTTACCAAAATTATGCTTTAAGAATAACTAGAAAATTGATTTAGAGCGTCAAATTTCAAAGAAATAAGCTCATAAAAATTGAATTGGCAAAAAACATGAAGACAACGGATCAAATAGATAAAGTATGTTTTGTATTTTAAAGCTCTTCATCTCGGTCTTTCTTATCTCTATGTCGCTTTCTCTTTCCTACTCTTTATATTTTGTCAGTGCTTAAGTTTCCACATGTTGCTTTCACCTACCGAAAAAACATCCGATAGAAATGTGAATCTATGTATACCTGGAATCTCCAACAAACAAAGAGCTTAGGCCGGCGGCAGAGGATAGCTTCAGTTTTCCTTTTGGGCGTGACTAATGAGGCGACAGTCTTTTGGTATATATTGGCTATGGTCACATACGTGCACCTTTCAACTCCCAGCCTAGGTTAGCCAGGATGACTATCCGCAGGACTAGATCCTATGTCAATTTGGGCTCAAGTGCCGTTCACATCGTTTGCTCATTTTGTTGTTCGTGTTGTTTTCTTTTTTTTAATAGCATAATTTGGGGGCAATGTTGGACCAACAGACAGACGGACAAACGGAGGCTTATGAATTTACCGGCCTCGAACGGCAACTACAACTCACGTTTTATTGTAGCCGACTTTTGGGCGCTTATTAAATTTTTATGCCAACACAAACAGCGGGAGGAAAAGCAAAAATAAAAACAAAAAACACAAAAAAAACACAAAAAGAAATTACAAGAAATGGACACTGGATTGAATTTCATTGCCGTCGACACACACAAACACATCTATACACACGCACACACACATTGAACATACAAATTTGGTAATTGCGCGCTTCATGTATATTTAATTTTGTTTTTTTTTTTGTTTATTTTATTCTCCTGACTGCATAGTTGCCAAATGTCCAACCTTGCCCTTTGCCACAAACTGCTGTCAACGTGCCCCAATTTGTTGACTGCCGTTTGCCACTTGCCACATTTTTTTTCAAATAATTTTAAAATATAATTTTATGTTATTTTACATCTGTCTCCATTTGCTCGTGGGAGCAACATTGGTATTGCTTAAATCAGATTTATTCACAATCAACTGGGCATTTAGAATGCAACTAGTCGACGGGGGAATCTTTTTATAGCATAAACATATTAAAGGATGCCAGAGAAGAGAGAAGTGGCTTACGTGAATTAAATAAGTAATGAGCAACGGAAAGGATACTGTCAAGCTGCTTATCCAGCCCTGAAGTGAGCTCAGAATTTACTGAGGCTGAGAAGCTACTCTCGGCATTGAAGTGACCACTTTGAGGAGTTGTATCCTTTTAAATGGAGCTACAAAAAAAGACGAATAAAACAAGTGGGCGGTTACAGTCGGGCAAGCTCGACAGTAGGATACCCTGTGTCCAGGTACTCTGTATTAAAAGTTGATTTTCGACCGGTTGTTCCTATGGCAGCTATATGATATATGGAGCCGATTTGAACCAAATCTGGTCAGAATGTAAAAAACCAACATTAATGCATATTCTATCAGTTTGGATAAGATATCTCAAAAAACAAAAAACTTTTTCATACTAAGACTTAAATTTTGATTGAACGTCTCTATTGCAGCTATATGATATAGTGGACCGATTTTAACCAAATTTGGTCAGGATACATAATACCAGCCCAGATGCATATTCTATCAGTTTGCTTTTGATATCTTAACAAACAAAAAACTTTTTCATACTAAAACTTCATTTTCGATGTATCGATCCATGGCAGCTATATGATATAGCTAACCGATTGTAACCAAATTTGGTCAGGATGTATAATACCAGCTTTAATGCATATTCTATTAGTTTGGTTTTGATATTTCAACAAACAAAAAACTTTTCCATACTAATACTTAATTTTCGACGTTCTCTGAGAACGACGCGTTTAAACAAGCGGACAGACAGACGGACATGGCTCAATCGACTCGGCTGTTAATGCTGATTAAGAATATATATATATCAGAGGGTTCTGCCACGCCCCTTCTGCCTGTTACATACATTCTGCCAAACACATTATACCCTCTTTTTTCCATTTTCAATGGGTTCTGGGTATAAAAATGAAAAGGTGTAAACCAAGATCTATGTTAACAAAGCTACAAAGCTATTGAAACAGTCTTACAATACTAATTTAAATCAATTTCCTTTTGTAAGAGCTATTAAAAACTTTTTTAACGAGCTGATGATATGGTTAACGAAGTTGTGTTCTACTGGGTATTCTTTTATACTGTACTGGGTAACTCACGTCAGTCTATTCAGAAGTTTTTATATCTTAGCTAACAAGCACTTCAATTGGTCACGACAAAATCTTCAGTTTTTATGGAACCAGTTGGAAGCTAAAGCCATAAATTGGGGTTACGATATCGTGAATTGCCCGCCTCGAGCTCTGCTTTTTCTACCCATTGCAATGGGGGCAAGAAATTTATTCAATGCCCCAATGCGTGGTACGGGCTGAAAATGAGGCAGGCAGATAGGCCGGCAGGTGTCGTAAATTGTAGCGCATTAATCGATTCATTTGATTTCCGGCATCATGGTGTGAGGCACACTCACACACACACACACACACACACACACACACACTGTAGAGTCAAGTGCAAAACACTTTGCGGGCAAGTTCAAGTAATCAAAGCCAATAAAAATAACAAACACACATCTGCCGTGCCTACAAGTGCCCCAACCTCTGTCCCCCTGTCCCTCTGTGGCTCATCCCCATCGGTTCGGTTTCGGTTAATTGTAAACAACAACAGAGCGTATACGCAATGCCGCAAAGTATAAGCCAATTTTACGGCCATAAATATCAATTCAAAATCAAATGAAATCAAATCAAATTTGAGCTAAGCAACGTTTACAGCGCCGTCAACGCAACAACGCCCATGGAGAATTGGGATCGTCTTTGATTTATGCCCTCTGAAATTTAAATAAAATATTTGCCCAGCTAAGCAAATTTATTAAAAAAAATATAAGATGTAAGTAGTCTATACGATTCAGAAAATCGATTGTTGAATACCCTATTGAACGGTTATACACTGATATACAAAAAAATCAACATTAGGATCTTACGTCTAAAGAATGCTTTAAGAACCGAAAATATTTCTAAATATATACATATATCATAGTGATCGTATTAGTATTTTTCTCTAATAATAATATTATTATTTTTGAAATAAAATATTTAAGTTCAATATTCTTGATTTAAGAAATTTATAAGACCACATTTCATTTGGAAAGTATAGTAAATATAATATTAAAGACTGACATATAAATATAATACATTATGTGCCTTGAATCGTGCATACTACCCATTTTTAGGGTATTAAAAAAAATTGTTGATTTATGTGACTTGAAAGATTGTCGATAATCGGCTTAAGATGCCGTTAACAACAACAATGGCCACAACATAAGAGGAAGAACAATGGGCCAAATTGATAACAGTTATCGGTCATGGCCAAGAAAAGCAGCTGGCTTTTAAATTTCACTACTAGCTCAACATTTATTTTTTTTTTGTTTTTCGTTTTGGCATCAACATTCGTTTTTTGCTCTCACTCTTTTTTCTCTTTTGTGTTTACCTTTCGACACGCCGAGAGGTGTGAGAAAACTAAAAAGAGTGTTCATGACTTTGGTTCATTTCCAGTCGATATATATATATATTAAAAATTGGGTATATTAGTTGTAAATTCAAGAAAAAGAGAGACAAATAGAATTAAATTAAATTTAAGGTTTGGAGGTTGATTAAATGCTAAAAGTATTAAAAGTACAAGTCTTCAGTTCCAGAAATAAGAATTGGTAAGAAACTGTCTCCTATGACTTATTCCAGGGTATTTCAACTTTTGTGTGCCCTAGTCTCACCTGCGCTATTTTTAACTCATTCTTTGCGTTTCTGAAAACTTTTAATGAGCAAAATTATTGGCAGCAATTGAAGAAAGACGAGGAGCCCGCGGTGCTCAGTGCTAACAAATCAAATCAAAGTAAAATGAAATGAAATTAAATTCAATTATAAATTGTTTTGGACGAATTCGCAATAGTTAAAAAAGCCACAAAAAAAAATAAATGTAATAAAAAAGAAGAAGATGCAAATTGTAGCGTGAAGAAAATGAAATGAACTTAATCAACTTTTCAAGATATTTACTTTACTTTGGGAGTTGAGAAAATTTAATTTAGTGGCATCTTATTGCAATTTTTTAAGCAGAGCAAGAATTTACAAATAAACGGTTAAAGTGGCAAATAAAATGGAATAGATGTGTACATAAATCAGACTAGAATTTTAATGGCTTTAAAGAAAGAAAATGCATTTAAATACATAGTACTTTTGGGTAATGGATGACACAAAGTTTTACAAAAACAACAAAAAAGATAATACTCAAATATGCTCGGTCACTAAATTTGCATAAAATAAACAAAATTAATCGAAAAGCATGAATTACAATTAAAGAGTGAAAGTCAAGGATAATTTGTATATATATTTTTTTCGCCACTTGAGGCTACAGATAATGGAAAAATAAATTATGATATAGGTACCTAGGCATGTTATTAAGGTATAAAATCAGCGGATATTCACAAAGGCTGAACAAGAGACAATTTAAATTTAAATGTATTTTGTTTGTCATGCAAAGTGTTGCCGACGGCATCAGCTATGGCCTATTCTTAATTTCCGCAATGCCAAAAGAGAGTGGAGAACCTTCCTACCCTACCCCCTCCAGCCTTAACCACTTACATATCAACCACAACCATACCCATTCCAGGTTTTTCTATAACCTGCTCTATTGTTTTTTTTTTAAGCTTTTTAATGCCACTTTATTGTAGGCAGATAAGTGCGAACAATGGCGAACAACAAAGCGGAAATGCCGCAAAAAAAAATAGAAAAAAGAAAATTGAATATAAAAAAATAGAACATTAACTACAGGTTTTATGTTGAAGTTCAAATACTCTTCATTTATATTACTAGAAACTTAAGCTTTAAACAGTACAAAAGTTTTTTTCTCAAAAACTCTACACAACTTGAAAATGGTATATGAGATGATATAGAACTTGTACTTGAAAAAAACTTCTAAAAATAAAATTGTTTTTTTATATCGAATGAAAAGTGTGTGTAAGTGTGTATCTTAAAAGTGAAGCTAAACACTTAAATTCTATTCAATTAAAATTTCAATAAGATGAATATAGCTATCCAATTTTTCGGTTGAGAGAGTTCATTAAGAAAAAAAAGCCAATGAGTTATTGATCTTCAAAAATGTTCAGTCAAATAATTGATTATTATGATCAATCAATCACAACACCACTTTATTGAAATTACATTATACAAAATTTGTATTATAGCACAGAGATGATCTTGTTAAAAACTTATAAAAATATATTCATTAATAAACTGTTTTTTTTTTTTGGTTGATACTAAAAAGTTTAAATAGTTTGAGATAAAATGTCGCTATTATTGCAGTTTTTAATAATTTAATGCTTCAGATCGCTTTAAGTGTTCCAGATTTAAAGACAGCCTAGAACTTCGGTTTCGACGCCGGCAATTGTTAAAGCTACAACGATATTGGGTGTCTCACAGCTCGTAAAATCAAAAGATGAGATCACAGCGCCATTAATGATTATTTGAAGAGTATTATTCTGCAAAAAATTGGAAGAGAAGTAGACAGAGATGAGAAATGTTATATGTTGCAGAGTGTTAACATTGCTGCACTTACATCTATTGGAACCTCTGCGGTTGTTGGTGTTGTTGGTGTTGTTGGTACGGTCGGTACGGTCGGTATGGTCGGTATGGTCGGTATGGTCGGTATGGTCGGTGTCTCTGTTGTTGGTGTCTCTGTTGTTGGTGTCTCTGTTGTTGGAGTCTCTGTTGTTGGAGTCTCTGTTGTTGGAGTCTCTGTTGTTGGAGTCTCTGTTGTTGGAGTCTCTGTTGTCGGTGTCTCTGTTGTTGGAGTCTCTGTTGTTGGAGTCTCTGTTGTTGGAGTCTCTGTTGTCGGTGTCTCTGTTGTTGGAGTCTCTGTTGTTGGAGTCTCTGTTGTTGGAGTCTCTGTTGCTGGTGTCTCTGTTGTCGGTGTCTCTGTTGCTGGTGCATATGTTACTGGTGCATATGTTACAGGATAGATGCCATAAGGATAGCCGGATTTTAGGTACGGGCCAGGTGCCTCAGCAATTGCTCTGGCACCATTCGATCCTCCAGCTGCGGCATACGCATAAGAAAGTCCACTCAATGCGGCGCTAGACTTGAAGTTTGTATTCCCGTAAGCCGATCCACCAAAAAGAGGAGCCGCTTCACCGTAGGCATAATCCGTTTGTATCGATCCAGAGGCGGAGGGAGCTGAATCGTACTGACCATAGGAAAAAACATCATCGTAATTTTCACCATAATATTCAGCAGTGGCAACCAATGCCAGGCTAATGAGCAAAGTGAAACTTAGAGCCGTCATTTTGTGGTGTTAACACTGTAGTGCAGTCGATTCACTGATGTCTTAGCCAACTGCAACGCCACCTTTTTATTTGGCGTCAGGTGGTTTTAGCCAGTGGATAACGCCAATTCGCCTTTGTCCCACATAAATTGTCGACAACACACACACTGTGACAATACAGATTCATATTCATGTTCTATCGCTGTGGCACGTGATTAAAACTAGACTAGACCGGGTACTCGTTGCAATTCGCACTCAACCGGCCAAAAAACATTCACCTTCATATTATTATGCTTCTGCAAGCGCCACTATCTGACCCCTACGTGCACTTGACCAACTCTTTATTTATTATAACCTAATTACGAAACAAAAAAAATAATTATGCAAAAGCATACAATTAAAACATAACATATTTTTTTTTTAATTTAATGAATTAACAATCAATCAAGTTCGCACTTTCGCTCAGAGAAACATTCAATTATTCATTCTGATTGAGGTCAATAAATTATTCGTATTCATTATTCAACTTTTATGTTTTTTATCAACTTAATAACTAGACTTGAAAATGTTTTAAATTGTACACTATTATATTAAAAAATATTGTTATGAAAAACCTTTGAAAGTTTTAAAGAAAATTCCAAAATCTTGCACTTAAAAACCCACAGAAGATGAAAACAAATGACAAGTATTGTTTGTGATATTTATTTATTATTAAGCTGCTCACTTTTTTTAATGTGTTTGAACTGCTAATTTCAGTATAAAATTAAGTCAATATTGCTGCATAATTAAAAATATATATTTATAAAGCTAGTCTATGCTCGTTTGTAAGTTTTTTTTAACAAAGTTTTACCTCAACAACAAATAAAACAAGTCGGATTCAAGAAGTTTTAAGTGTACTAATAACAACTTTTAATACAAACAAACCTATTAAGAACTCAATTTGCAAGTCAATAGCCAAGGTCAAGTGCATGTTGCAAAATCTATGAGTTTAACAGAGATGCAACTAAAAACGAAAATTGTTAAAATAATAAGAGAGTCATTAGTTGCATTTACTTGTAATCCAAGTAAACGAACACAATGGATGTGCTGTAACTGAAGCACAAAGTAATTAAAATTCACAATTTGTGATACAAAATCTGACCAATTATTAAGCAAGCTTAGGCAAGAACAATCACTTCAATCAACTATTAAACAAAAACTAATTTAAAACATTCGTAGCAGATGTTAGAACTAATCATAGATAAGCAGCTGAAATTTGTGGGACTTATAACTAAAATGCATTATTTACGATTGAGAAAATACGAAAATTAGTTTTCACTGTAATCATAAGACAAAAGCAATAGTGTTTACAGCAAACTTAAAGATAAGAAAAGTCAACAATTTTAATATAATACATATATGCAATACACAATTTTCAGCTTTATTTCAAAAAAAATATTAAGGCTCAAAGAAGTTTAATTAGAATTTTCTATTGTATATTGAAATATTACGAAGGTAGTAAGCTGTCTCCAGTGAAAATGAACTCTTTAGATAACAGCCTGTGCAAATTATAAATTCCCTACTTCAAATTTCGACATGCAACTGTTGTGTAAGTCCTTTTTACATCTGACAATAATAAGCTAAAGTTAAGTAAGTTTATGCAATTGTACAATGGTGTAAATCTAGGCGAATCAATGTATACGATACTTCTCAGCTGCGATTTCCCTTGTTGTAGATGTATTTCTTATCAATTTATGATATTCTATTTCCTTTGTCATCTTAGGAACAGTGTGTGAACGAAGAAAAAAAGTAAACGACAACAGCTGTGAGCATTTGGCATTTTGCTTGAAAGAGTTGCTCAACTCGGCTTTGAGATATAAACTAAAAGGGAGAACTATTTCAATTTATTTGAAGCAACATTTCATTTTCTAGACTCTCTGTTACCAGCTGGCAAATCAGTCAAGTTCCTTATCCCACTGCGCCTCTATATCGCCACAATTCGTAGTTCACCCGCTGTGCAACTGTCAAGATGAACAAAATGATTGTCGGTTGAGCTGAAGACTCAGACATACCCTATAGTTTGATTTGAGAAGAAAGAAGAAAAATTGCACAAATGACATGGAATTTGGAAAAGTTAACGTTTTATATATTTTTTTCAACTTACTAACAGTTGTACGCCATAATTCAGGTCCATAAAATACAGAGTAGCTGTTCATTGGTTTTTATTCTTTATAACTTATTATTAACTATTTTAAGTTAAGGAATTATAAAAAAAAATGCTTCTTCGCGCATTTCATATTATTTTTTTTTTTTACAACTAACTAACTGTTAAACTAGTAAACCTTAAGCAAAATGCCTACAGCTAACTACTGAAAGCTACAGGGTATAGTTGCCAGAAAACACTCACAGTAACACCCACCAGTAAAGAGAAAGTCACATACACTGAAAAAAAGACCAACTTCTAAAATCAAGAACATTCATTTTAAATATTTTGATCTTAAAATAAGATTATTTTAAGACCAAATTACTAAATCTAAGATTATTAATCTAAAAATCGTAAAATCTTAATATAAGAATAAAAATCTTAAATTGTTAGGAAAGTATAAATAGGTACTATTTCGTGTCAAACAAATGGTGGCCGCTTCAGTTGTGAAGCAGTAGGCGGCGGCTCGAATCCCAGTCGAAACAAATTAATATAGCATTTATAAAATTACTTAAACAGATTAAAATGTAAATATATCAACATTTAAAAGTACAAAAAATTATATATATAAAAAACCATTTTTATTTATTTAATTTTTTGATTTTAATTTTAAGAACATTTATTCTTAAAATAAGAATTTGATCTTATTTAAAATGTTCTTAAAATCAAGATGTGTTTTCTTAATTTAAGAATCTTAGTTCTGAGACCAAAATCTTGAATTTAGAACATTTTTTTTTATCAGTGTACACAAAACAATGACTGTGTCACTGCACAGTATCATATTTTCAATGTTAAGCCATTAGCTTTGTACAACTTGTTGCTTTGTGCTCAACTTAGAATCCACTTGCACACCACTTACATTCCACTTACATTCCAGTTACATTCGCAGCCATCATAGGCGTCGGCAAAGCAGTGCGCCAGGCTATTTGCACAGTTTACAGTCAAGCAGTGCAGCATGAGTTTGAGGTGGTTGTGGGTGGTTGTTAGTGTTAGTGGTACTGTGTGGCTTTTTGGGATGTTGGCATGTGTGAATGATGGACAGTTTCTGCTGCGTGGCCAAAAGAAATATTTCGTTTCGTTTCAGTTCGGTTCGGTTCATTTGCCAACTTGCGACGCGGCCGAACAGTCGATTGGGAAATCAGACAGCATACAGTTTTGTTTCGGGACTTGTGATATGTTTTTGGCGCCAGATAAATTTCGAATATTTTGTATAAATAAATAATAAGCAAAGCAGCAGCAGCCGCAGCGCGTTAATTAAACAATACAAAACCAGAAAACCGAACAACAAACCATTTGTAAGTGATTCTCGCAGTACTATACAAATTCTCATTAGAGAATTATATTTAGTCAAGTATAACTAATCGCACTCACGTTCCGCAAAAATTTGTTTATTTGTGCTCCAAAAAATTATGTGAAGATATTAATTTTTTTTATTTTACAATGCGAAAAAATGATACAAAGTAATTTATAATCATGAGCAAATTTTATAAACAAAAGCCGATTTAATTACGTGGGCTTATCATATTTTCCTATAAAATGCTCGCGTATTTTTCGACTTTTTTAGGCGATTTATGTATTTAATTTGCTGTCGAGAATAAAGCAACTAGCTAACTTTGATTAGCCACAAATTACGGGAAAACAAATGGAAAAAATAAAGTCATAAAAAAGTGCCAGACTAGCAGGTAATCAGCTAAACAAACTGCCAAATCCGGCGAATATTGAAAAAACTTTGTACTATGGAGTATATAGAAGTATTATATTGAAAAATGTATAAAGAGAATTGACGAATAAGTGAATTACTTAATTATTTAATTGGTTTATTTTCAATAGTTTATTAAAACGTAATTTTAGTTTAATTTGTAAGTTATGTGAATTTTTTGGTTAAATAATCATTATTTTGTTATCCCAGATGTTTTGTGTTAAACTGATCGGTTACAATTTATGGATTGTTGACCTAGTCGGACTAAAAGATATTTACATTTACTACTTTAAAATAAATGGTGAAAATAAGTAAATTTTTTAGTAGTATCAAAATTGTGATTCTAAAGAAGCTTTTAAATTTTGAACGCTGATTTGTGATTTCTTTTCTGAAATTTCTTTATTTATTCCTAGCCCAGCAAACAAGATACGAGTACTAAAAAAAATATGATATGATCCAACTTTTAGGTTACAGTGGTCATTTTTTAAAAAAAACTAATAAATCTGGGCACACTTTTGAATAAAAAAATATTAAGATATTAAATCGAACAGTTAGATCACATGTATCTTATTTATTTTAACTAAAATTGTTCCGTACTTTAAGAAAAAAAGACCTAAGGTTCCACATATTTTTAATTCATTGCGGTATGCAAGCAGTATTCACAATATGCCATCAAATAACAGGATGTAGTGCCCACATCTGAACCATATTTCATAAAGTTTTCCAATTTATGGAAAAAGAAGAAGAACGATTTTTAGCTCCATTGTGCTGTGGCACTAGGATGTTAAAGCCGCCTCTCAGCCAGTCAATGAGCCGCAAAATTTGCGCACACACACACACACAAAAACATAATTGCATTTAGTGGCCCATACACACACAAACACATACACACACACACACACACACATATATATATATATATAGGCTAATACAAGCAAATTGAGTGGACAACATTTGCAATAACTAAACTCATTTATTATTATAATTGCTTAAAAAAAAAAAGAACAACGAAAAAAATTGTTGCATGAACAAATCGAGTTGGCAATATGTTGTGGGTGTATGTGTGTGTGTTTGTGTGTGTGTGTCTTTCGATTTCCGCTGTCAAGCTACTTGTGCTGCCATCATCATTAACTAGACGGCTCACAACCGACATACAGCACACTCTCACTCCCACACACTGTGTGTGTGTGTGTGTGTGTGTGTGTGTGTGTGTATGTGTGTGTGTGTGTGTGCGCTAAACTGCAAACAGTAACAAGTCATCAACAATATTCAGCATTTAGTTAGAGTATTCAGTATGTGTACATATAATTATCACAGCTCGATTCGCAACCATTAATATCGATTCCAACTCCTATTCATATTCGAACTCACACTCGTCTTCCTATTCGTATTCATTTTTGTATCCGGCGGCAGTTTTTCTTTCCTATTTTTTTTTTTTTTTTTTTTTTGGGTTGAAAACATAAATTTCAATATCTATTTAATTTATGCAACGAAACGTTTTGTTTTGCGTATTTTTTCTTGTAATTATGTTTTCCATAATTTATTTCCAAATTTATCCAGTATTTTTCATAATTTATTGAATTGATTTTATGCTTTTATGTAAGATCCTGTTGAAATACACTCCAGTAATGTACATCAACTCATCTATCTGCTGTCTTCCTATTCCATTATTTTGTTTTTCTTCAATTTATTATTGAATTATGTGCTCCACTATTTTATTTTTAAAGTCTTATTCTTCTCATTTATTATGTCAACGAAACTCAACAACTTAGTCACTTCAAATTGTATTAAAACTACGAGTGAATAAAACAACTTCATAATGTAAATTTTAAGTAATGATTTACTTAAATTTAATTCTTGTGACCTCCATAGTCATATTTTCTGCATTTCGTTGAAAACAACGCGTACAAATTGCTAAAGAATTTTCTTTGTCGGTCTCATCCTATTTCACATTCATTTTATGCTAATTTTAGACTGAGCTTCAATCACAGGCCTATTATAACTATGAAAGGATCATAATACACAAAGAACAGAACAATAACGTTTACAATTTCATGTCCAGTTGGGAGTTGCTTAAACTGCATGGCAATTACTGAAAGCCTCGAGAGCAAAAGCTGGTTCAAAAAGATGGTCAAAGTTAAGGTTCCTGAATGTATGCAATGATAATATCATATTTCTTTAGCATACATAGATAGAACGAGAGCGAGAGCGAGAGAGTAAGAGAAAGAGTCAAACGCAGAAGATAGAACGTTACTGGGCATTGACTTTAAATACCACCGTGTTGCACATGGCGTATACACAATGTCACTAAATTAAATTAGTGCCTATTAATTGCATCCAATAGGAATATAGAGCATCCCAATAGGCTACAAATCATATACTGCTAGAACAGCTAATTGACAACAGCTCCACAGCAATAAAAGAACTATTTAGAAAATTAAACTATATTACTTGACTTTGTCGCTTTAATTTATTCAAATTTTCTGATTTATTTCGACTTTACGCTAGCAATAGAATAAACTGCAAATAAAGTGACCATGGATAAAGAACTTAGCAATTATATTTTTTTTTAAAGCTCGTTGACATTTATTTTCAATTTTATTTATTTATTTATTTAAACAGCAATAAATGTGATCATTTAATTGGAAGAGAGGAAAAATAAATTGCTTAAATCAAGTAACACAAAAATCCAGAACATTTTTATAAATCTACATAATTTATTTTCCATACACTACACATGTATACAATTGCTTATATATTTTTGCCTTTAGCTTTTTTTAGAACTTTTCTATTATTACTATCACACTATCTGACAGAGCGTAAATTATAAATTAAGCATACGTCACGTTGTCCGTGACTTGCAGCTTGTATTTTTTTTGGGAACTGGGCTGAAGTGCATTAACCAAATTGTCACAGACTGTCGAGGTTTGTGTGTGTGTGTGTGTGAGATAGGGATTTCTAGTGTTAAAACTCAATCAAGCGAAATGAGTTTTGATTAAAAATATAATAAAGTTAGACAAGAAACTTGCACAGTTAAGTCACGCATGTGCAGTGTGTGTGTGTGTGTGTGTGTGTGTGTGTGGGAGTGTGTTGAAGTGTATTTACTTCGATCGATGTCAAGAAAGAAGTGCATTTTATTTAAGTCTTGCAGAGTTGCAAACTTTAAATTTAATTACAAGTGGAATACCCAACGGCAAACTCTGAAATGAACGCTCATTAATTAGACAATAAACTGATTTATTGGAATCTTTTGTCATCCCTGTTGACTCTGTGCTATGCTTTGTCCTGTATGTAGATGAAGGACTCTGTCACTAACATGTCCTCAGGTCATCACATTGTCAACATGTGCAATTTGTTGCCGATGGCAACAACAACAGCAAAAACGATGTAACAAAAGGCACACAAACATATTCAAACACCTGTGTGTGTGTGTATGTGTGTGTGTGTGTGTGTGGTTGATGTTAACGCTTCACAACAGTTTGTAAATTAATTTCACTGCAACACTAAATAAACCGACAACCGCTGCAGTCAATATTTATTGCGATAATAATTGAAATGGAACCGATTCTCTGAATAAATTTAACGAGCTCCATATAAAACTTAAGAATAATCTTTTAGTCAAAATTTTGATAAATATGTTTAAGATGAACATTCTTAAAAATAACTTTCTTCTGTCGTTTAGAATGTGAAATGTTTATTAAATATTAGATATAATATGAATTTATATATATAATGAATTTATGCTTAAGGCAATTTACAAAGGTTTATTACCTAACTTAAATACAAATTTAAAAAAAAAAATTATTAAATATTAGATATAATATGAATTTATATATATAATGAATTTATGCTTATTTACAAAGGTTTATTACCTAACTTAAATACTTATTTTACAAAAGAAACAAATACTTTTAAAGGAATATATAAAAAAAACAAACAGACATTAAAGCGCGAGTTTATACATAAAAACGTATGTGGGAATACATGAATTTTCATGCACAACTTATACTCAACACACACCTACATTTTGTAGACATTTCCCTTTCACCTTTTACAGCACTGGCAACAATAACAGGAGCTCTGTAAGCATTAACATTACAAGAGATGTCGCCAGATCCGCAGGATAATCTACGCACATTCCTGAAGCATTTGTATGCCGAGTGCGTCTATCGCTATCAGAATGTCACGTCAAAGGGTCGGGCAACAGGTTAGCCAATCAATCCGCCCCTTATCCCTATACCAATAGATAGATACTCCATCTACATATCCCATATATAGAGTCTGGCGATGAGGACTATACCAATGAATTCTTAGAGCAGGCCGTGCTCAATGAGGGCAACATTGATATGCAGGATGTTGATGAGCAATCGGCCAGTGACAATGAGCTTTATGCGACGGTTCTAACCGCAACAATGCCAACAAATCAGCATTCAATCCCATACAGCAACTACAACAACATCGATGTGAACAACAACAACAACAATAGCGAAACCGAACGCCTCTTTTGTCCCGTGAATTTTGATGGATATCTGTGCTGGCCACGCACACCAGCTGGCACCGTATTAAGTCAATATTGCCCCGACTTTGTTGAGGGTTTCAATGCCAAATTTTTGGCCCATAAAACGTGAGTTCAATATCAAATCCTAGAAAAAAAAAATATACTTTTCAATATTGAAGTCTATACCAAACTATATTTTTAAGCCCTATAAAAGAATGGGATTAAAATAAATATTACTATAGACACAGAAAAAAAATCAAAAAAAAAATGTCAGAAGTACGATGATCCCGGATTCTTTTAAACCAAGATTTAAATATTTAAATCAAGCACCGATAGAATATGCATCGGGGCTGGTATTATACATCCTGACCAAATTTGGGTAAAATCGGTTAACTATATCACTTTTTACCCATATATGTGGGCAACACTATTTTTCGCCCACATAAGTAGGCAACACTATTTTCTGCCCACAAATGTAGGCAACACTATTTTTGTCCATATAAGTAGGCAACACTATTTTTTTTTGCCCACATAAGTAGGCAACACTATTCTTGCCCACAAAAGTAGGCAACACTTTTTTTTGTAGATTTATAAACCCTGTATTGCAAATTTTCCCAGCTGTTCTAGAAGTTGGTATTACTGATTTTGTATTATTTAGTTAACCATTTCATTTTAAATTTGTTTATGTAATTCTTCAAGTTATAATCAGAATTTAACAGAATTGTATAGACAATCTCAACTGTAAAATGATAGATGAAATTATTTTTCCGTTGAAACCACTTCTGCCGTGAATTGTGTCCTTCAACTTGAAGTTCTCGTACCACTTTCATATCCTAATCCAATCAACTTAGAAAGCTTGTTGACAGGTTTGTCAATAAGAAACTTATTCTATGAACAAATTGTTCCAAAAGCCTATTTAATTACATATATTTTTATAGCTGCTTACGTCAATAATTCATTAATTGAATAGTTTAATAGTTTAATCCCAATGTAATACACCCTCATTTCCACTCCCAAATTACTTCGTAGATGCTTGGAGAATGGCTCTTGGTATCGGCATCCGGAAAGCAATGTAATCTGGTCGAACTATACCAACTGTGTGGACTACGAGGATCTGGATGTGAGTTGACATTGAAGATGTAAAATTTAGCTACTTATATTTGTATTTGGTTTCATTTTCAGTTTCGTCATTTTGTCAATGCGTTGTATGTGAAGGGATATGCATTATCTTTGCTGGCATTATTAATATCGATAATCATATTCTTGGGCTTTAAGTACGTACGAGTTTGGCAATTAGCTCGAGTTGTGTATGATGATGCTGATGCTCTATCCTACAGATCCTTACGCTGCACTCGCATCAGGATCCATGTGCATCTGTTTGCCTCACTTGCTTGCACCTGCATTGCCTGGATATTATGGTATCGTCTGGTTGTTGACCACTACGAGCGCATTGCTGAAAGTCCAGTAAGTTATAAAAAAAAATAAATACCCATTCTCAAAAAAGCAAAGAAAATATACCCACTGTTAAATGGCTGCAAATAAATTTTAAATAATTAATAATTAACATTTTTTTTTTTAAATATTAAAAAAACAACAAAGCCAAAATATTAAATTTAATAAAATAAGAAAAATTAAATCAAGAACAATCAATTTTAAATATATTTGATTAAATACCGTAGTAAATTTATACTAATTAACTAATATCTTGTAGCTCTAAGAAATTCAAGAATTCAATATGTTCGATTAAATACCATAATAAATTTATAACACTTAACTATTATCTTTTGACTAGTGCATGTTTTTGAACAAATAACCTTGTAGTTCTAAGAGATACAAAAATTAAGTACGTCAATAAATAACAAAAGCTTTATCTGCCTTCCTTTGCAGCCCTGGTGTATTGGTCTCCATTTGGTTGTACACTATTTTATGCTGGTCAACTATTTTTGGATGTTTTGCGAGGGTTTGCATCTTCACTTGGTCCTGGTTGTGGTATGTATATATACAGTTTTTCACATATTTAAGTGAATTTCCTTCCCCTTTTCCTTCCCTTTTTCCTTCATTCACATGCAAATCGCTGTAATTTCTGTGCAAGCGTGAATACTTCATGAAACAACTGCTGTGAATAACTGATAAGATTTACTTGCAACGAGGTTGCAGCTGCAGCTGCAGCTGCCTCGTCTTGTTTCAATTTATGTGAAAGCATCGCTTCAACTTTGGCAACTATGTTTCTTTTTTATCCATGCACAGGGTATTATAATTATGTCACGAAATGTGTAACGCTCAAAAGGAGGCCTGGTAGACTTTAAAAAGTATAATCTATTAGTAAAAAATAAATAAATAAATGAGTGATAATCCATAGTAATGACCCTGATATTATTTTTAATTTTAGATAATTCAATTAGTTTTCATTTTAAACTTCTGACCATTTTTTTCGACTGCTATTTATTAATGTAAATAAGTGAATTAAAATAAATATATTCAGGTTCATCTTTAGATTTAAAGGCTATTTTGGAAATAATAAAAAAGGTTTCTACAATATTGGATATTCATCTACAATATTTTATTCTTAATTTCTTTATTTTTTTAACAAAACTCTTAGTTTAGACTGTTATTATCAGTGTAGAATTTTTGAATGAAAATCTTTTTCACTTAAAAAAATAGTTTAGCTAAATAAAATAAAATTTTTTATTCTTAAGCCGATTTTTTAATTTTTATTAATTAAACTCTTTTTTTCAACAATCTGTAAGGGTATCAACCGGCGAACCGGAGAAACCTTCATTTTCTTGTTCTTCTTCTTCTCTTATCAAATTAAAATTTCAAATGCCAAATGCTATCTGTCCATCAATTTCTTTATCTTCCTATGTCTCTATATGTGCGCATGTGTGTGTTTTTTCTTTTTTGTAATTTTCTTATTGCAGGTCTTTGTTAAGGATACGATTGTGATGCGCTGGTTTAAGCTACTCAGTTGGTTGTCGCCCCTACTCTTTGTAATACCCTATGGCATAGCTCGACATTTCAGTGAAAACGATAATCAGCAGTGAGTATTTATCAATTATAAGCTTACCAACTTTTCTAAAATAACAACACAAAATCATTAAAACCTTTAAGATATTATAGGTATAAAGTAACATAAATTCATATCAGAGTTTATCTTGACAGTTTCATTTTGCCTCCATGAAACTTAAGCTATAATATTTTTTTGTCTTTATCGAAATTTATAGCTATCACTAGGGGCCCCCGATAGTTTTCTCCGATATTTTTATTTGATATTTATATCCAATATTTATATTTATTTCGATATTTTCATCCGATATTTTTATTCGACATTTTTATTCGATATTTTTAAATATCGCATATATCGGATAAAAAAATCGAATAAAACTATAGGATAAGACTATCGGATAAAACTATCGGATAAGACTGTCGGATAAGACTATCGGAAAAGCTATCGAAAAAATAAATTTGTAATTTTTCTATTTATTTTTTAATTTCAAAAAAAATTATTTTCAATGCCAATTAAATAATTTTTCACAAGCACTACTTTTTTTAATGCTAGTGAAATGACGATTTCATTAAAAAAGTAGTTTATTAGGAACAACTCTGCTGGGGGCTCCTGCCCCGTGCTCGCTTCGCTTGCGGAATTGAAACGTAAAAAAGAGAAGCACTTCTTTTATTTTTCTTAAAAGGACTATCTTTAGCAGACCCGAAAATAAAAATTTCTGTCTATATTTACAGCTGCTGGATCAATGACAGCTTCTATCTATGGATCTTCTCGGTGCCCATCACACTCTCACTCTTGGCCAGTTTCAGTAAGTTTCGTCTTTCTTTTTTAGGAGATATTACGAAAATGGATTTGACTACAAATCCCCCTTTTTCTTTGCAGTCTTTCTTATCAATGTGCTGAGGGTAATTGTACGCAAGTTGCATCCACAATCGGCACAACCGGCACCTTTGGCCATACGTAAGGCAGTGCGTGCCACAATTATATTGGTGCCACTTTTTGGATTGCAACACTTTCTGTTGCCCTATAGACCCGATGCTGGTACCCAATTGGATCGTTTCTATCAGTTACTCTCGGTTGTGCTCGTCAGTCTACAGGGATTTGTTGTATCATTTCTATTCTGTTTTGCCAATCATGATGTCACTTTTGCCGTGCGCACTCTGTTGAACAAGTTGATGCCCAGTTTGGTGTCACCACCGCCTGCCGGGAGTAATACTGGACAATTGGCCACAACCACGCCCAGTCGCGAGCTGGGCGTCTAAACAAAGACGCAACAAGATTCAAGCAATCGATATGACCCAGTTACGCTTCTGAATTCCATTTATGATCCGTAAAAAAATAATTGTTAGACGTTAAAAAGAAACAACTCAAAAATTAAAAATTTATATGCAAACCTGTAAGAATTACAGTAAAAGCATATGTAAGTAAAAATTTTTAAGGATCTACGAAGATCAACAAAGAAAACAGTAAAAACAAAAACATTGGGAAATTTAGCATTCTATAAATAATGCATTTAAAAACCCGTAAAAAAAATGCAGTACAAACCTCGTAAGGACAAAAGTAATGAGTACAATAAAGTTACCTACGATGAACACAGTAAAAACACAGTAAGAAGATCCAGGAAAGAACTTAGTGTAAATCTCCAGTCAAACATCTTATATGGGGAAGTCTATAAAGTTCCTCTTAAGTAACCCAGTAAATTACCTTGTAAGAATTCCAATAATGAAGCTATTAAATATACCAATAAAACCATATTGGGAACTATGTAAAAGGTCCAATAAGCAACTCATTAACAAATGCAGTACAAAGTATAGTAAAGAATAATAAAAACAATAAGAAATACGGAAAATATTCCGTCAGAAATGCAGTAAGAAGCAGAGTAAAGAATGTAATAAAGAATCCTCTATGCAAACCAGAAAAAATCCCACATATTAATATATATATATATGAATACATTAATGGCCAATATAAGAAGGTATTTCATATTTAAGATGGCATATCAAATTGCAAGAAAAAAAAACTAAAGATTGTTATTGTCTCAATGTTTACAATATTGTAAGTAATGAAATTACCAGCTGAAATTTGTAAACGTGGCTATTCCAATTGATTTTCTAGTCTTATTATAGGTATAATCGTATTTTTTTTTAGTAGGGTTTAGTTGGTTTTCTAATGAAAAATTACTTTTATCAAGGCAAAGGAAAGTTATAAATATTCAAGTGGAAATTTCGTCCCGAGCTTTAACCGCATACGTACTTCATGTACCTAATTGACAAATGTTTGTGCCAACATTGTAATAAAAATATATCCATAAAAATTACAAATATACACATATGAGTGTTAGTTAAACATATATGTATATAAACATATGTATAATATATAATAGAGTGGGTCAAATATAAAAACCGAGATGATCGATTTTGATTTCTTAGACAAATCTTCTTAGAATTCGTCTTAGATTACGATTTTGACAACCGCTTCATCGAGAACAAATTGACCAACTCTAATATATATATCGAACATGTTCTGAATTCCAGTTAGTTTCCAGAAATTAAGGAATCAGTTGAAATATGACCAGAAGAGTATGTTATGAAAATATGTGTGTATTGCATATAAATTGAGAATTTGAAAAATGATTCCAAATATATCTTGATAGTATTATATTTACCCTATCAACATAAATGTACTTATAAATATATGTAACTATTTAAAGAGAATAAAGCATGTTATCTAACAAAATGTGAAAAAATTTTTGAATTTTTTTAGTGAAGGAGGGAGTTCATTTGAATTGAAAATAGAGGAAATATACTTCATCTTAATCCCAACCAATAATCTAATAAAATAAAACAATTATGTGTATATTTTTTTAATTTCATTTTATTTCACGTTGTTGTTTTTTTTTTGTGTTTGATTTTTTTATTTAATTATTCTGTTATTTTTATACCATTGCTTGCCGGCTTTTTTGTATTTGTTTTTTTATTATTTATGAAAGAGCAAAAGAGTGTAGAACAAAACTAATACAAATACAAATACAATAATAATTGTATAATTATAAATTTAATTATAATTAATAATAATACATACATTCATATCAATTATAAGTATGTACGAGTATAGTTTAAATTCTTGTAATAAGTTATAATATAATATAATATATGCATATAAATGTGTAAATCTTGTATTTAATCTACTATGATCTTCTCTTAATGCGATCTCAAATCCTCTTCTCATATCGTTTCTCGGATTTTTTATTTTCAAAAATTCTGCAAATTTTTTAAGTTTATATCAGTTTAGTTTTTATTTTATTTTGTGCTTGCCCCAAAATGTTGTTAACCCATCTCAATATAGAGCTATATATTTGTACAATTATGCATATTCTGATAATCCATAGATAGATGTACGTATGAACAGTTAAGTTAATACCTTAAATACTCGTTACGAGGTTTTCGAATAACCATAGATTCATTTAGCTGCATTTTTATAGATACTTTTTGAGGGAGGGAAACTGTTGATGTTGTTCCTGTGTTGGGGATTTTACAAAAGCAGAAACACAATTAAAAAACCACTAGACCAATAGATACATGAATATGAATCATACAATACAATTTCAAAGCTAAGTACAATACAATACAATAGAATATAATATAATTGAATATAATTAAATATAAATATGTTGAAAGTTTTTTTAATGTTTTTTTTTTCTTGTTAAGTTTTGTTAAGTTGACTAAGATGTGGTTAAACTAAGTAATGCAATTTAAAGATTGAAGTACAAATGTTGCATACAAAGTATAATATATATTTTGTTTTTCATAGACAATCATAAATAGCGTACATAATTAAACAGACAGTCAACGATTTAGAGTGTATCTATGTACTTGTATCTGTATCTGTAGCTGTATCTGTATCTGTGTGTGTATGTGTGTGTGTGTGAGAGTGTTTATTTAGGACTTGTTAAATTTACTCGTCTATTAGCAATTACTTAATGTTAAAATAATTTTTTTTTTTTAATTTTTGGGCGCGTTCCGTTGACAAAAGGCGGCTAAGTATATTTCGTGTATTACTTTCTCTCATTCTTCACGAAGCTTTCATCTAAGTCATTGCTCGTTCATCTTTGTCATTTGGTTGATATCTGGTTTTGTTATTTACTCAATGCTAAGTACTTATATTTAAAAAGTTATGCTTTAATCACTGCTTAATGTCGAGCCAGGGACTAGCGCCTGCCTATGCGATTCTCAAGGAAAGCACTTTGTCGCCTCGGCTCAGTTAGCATACATTTAGGCTGCATTTAACATACGGATACACTCATTCATTCATTTAAATTTAAGTGAGTAAGTATACCGTGTAATCGCCCATCATTGGCATCATTTTGGCTTGCTCTCGACTCGTATTCGACTAAGTGCATATTATTAACTAAATTGTGTTATCGTTATCGATATCGATTGCATTACTGCTGAAAATCAAAACTATCGAAGTTCATTTTAACTGCTGTTTAAATCCTTGATTGCAAGTATGTGTCTGTGTCTGTGTGTATGTGTGTGTGTGTGTGTATGAGTATGTGTGATTGCGTGTGTGTTTATGTGTTAATGTTGTTCTAAAAAAATGTTGAAAGTTTTTCTTATTTTACGCTGTACGATGTTCTACTTTTTGTCCGGCCAAATTGGTAACCATATATTTCTCTATAACTATTTAGACATATAGATTAATGTATATGTATATATACGAGTAAATATACACACACATGCACCACCTATATTCATATGTATATCCAAATGTATTTAGTTAATTTTATCTGAAATAATTTTAAATGCATTTCATGCTTAGTTTATGATTTTCATTGTTATTTCGTTCACACATTTTCAGTTGGGCTCAGTTATTACCTTCTGCGGTATTTTACTCTTCATATTTCTCCATTTTTTTTTCTATCTCTGTCATTATTCATTTTCTACAGAATTCTTCTCTATCTCCTCTCTGAATTGTGCAGTGTGTTCATGCACGTACTTTCGTCTATTTATCTGTGAATCTTGATTCGTCCTATTCTTTTTTCTTCCGTATCTTCCTTAACTTTCTGATCATCTTCTTCTTTTATGTACTAACATTCTTTAGCTATATTATTAGGTAATTATATAGCATACACTTTATACATGCACGCATAGAGTTCTGTGACCGAGTCGCTGAATTACGATTTTGTACAATAGCAGCACCTCTCTTAGGCAATGAATTCTTTAGAAATAATTATGTTTCCCTTAGGATAATATGTCCATGCTTTGCTTCTTTTTGAAAAAGCTTTTAAAGTCCGACGGAAAAATACTAAATACTGAAAAAAACTTCAGACTGAGTCTATGATACCATCACTGGTAGTTTTAATATATATCATTGCGAACGGCAGTCCGCACTAGTGACGAAAGCAGCACAAAGGGTGCGTTAAAGAAAGTTTGCTACAGTAAGGCATTCTTTTGCTTTTATAAAAGCTTCAAGTTTCCAAACATTAAGATTTTGCCAATGACTGAATTTTCATATAAAAAGTCCTTCGATTGTCACTCAATTTATAAAAATCTTTTAATAATGTCTGTATATTGGAATCAGCAACTGCAGTTGCGAAGAAGTTTAGCTGCTTAAGAATCCTGAATCTCTTCTTAGTATAAAAAAAACTTTAGTATTTATATGTAGAAATGTATATTGAAATGGTAGAATCGAATAAGTTTCTTGGTATCCTATTAGTTTCTTTGCATTTTTGTGCACAGCAACCTCAAGTCACATTTTAATATTGCTTTCTTGAATAATGACACACAACCCTGAGGTTTTGTGGATTCCCAAAGGTATTTTGGGACTCAGCAGTACCTGGCTAATGTGATGGTTATTATTATTATAATAATTTTTGTGATTGATTTATGTTAATGTGATAAAAGTCCATTAAGTTCATTTTACATTTTTGTAGCTCAATTCACACATAATGAGTATGTATTTTTATAGAATTTCACTTTTCTGTATCCTTATGGTGTATGTATTGTAAGTTATATAGAGTTCACTTGCAAGATTGACTATCAAACGAATGAGATAATAACAGCAAATGATCGATTCGATAGATGGCAAAACGATTCGTATTCAAATTTAAATTTGTAGCTTCTGTAGTTAATGCAATCATTTCATATTCGTACACACACATATTAAATAGTAAGTAGTTTTGTTATCGAATGTATCGACTGTCGAGTATTTAAGTGTATTTGCCCATTAATTGTATTCCGATTTTACGATCTTTTATGGGCACATTTGGCGAACGTTTTCGGGTATCAGTTTGTTTTTTTAATTATTATGGTATTTGTTGTCAGTTTCCGTGTTGATTTTTTTTGGGTATATTTCCAATCTTTTGGTATTTTTTAAATGAATTTCACATTTTTTACTCATTTTTTTAACGCTGCCTCATGCATTAAGTTAGTATTTCTTTTGACATGTATTGTATATATATAGATATATGTATATATACTTGTTATTTTATATATTCATAAATTTTACTATAAATCTTTGTTTAAAAAATGTTACATCCTTCATATGTATATATATAAATATTTTATATATATTTCATATGCATATATATATATTTAAAATTTGGTGTTTTCAATTTGCGCATGCAACTTCC
This sequence comes from Drosophila falleni, assembly GCA_035045575.1. Taxonomy (NCBI): domain Eukaryota; kingdom Metazoa; phylum Arthropoda; class Insecta; order Diptera; family Drosophilidae; genus Drosophila; species Drosophila falleni. The sequence continues at coordinate 3,136,449 of JAWNOV010000185.1, read as the reverse complement.
CACAACATTTGCCTTGCTTGAGTTTTAACTATCTTAAGAATTTTTTCTTTTTTCCCATTTTCTACCTTATCATCTTTTTTTCGTAGTGCCCACTTGCCATGTAGATGTGGCCGTATTTTAAGCACTTATTTTTGAGAAAAAAAAGAGTCTCGTTTTTAAAAATGTTTATTAGTTTGGTTTTTATTAAAAGTAAGTATTTGTTTTGCTAATTCTACTGACACACACATTGATTGCTGTTTAGCGCTACGGAATATTGGGGCCCAAAAGAAGGAACATGGGGGTGAAATGGGGTGTATCTAATAGGCTCACTTCTTATTAGTATATATGTCTAAATATATTTAGTATATTTATTTGGTATATTTTTTTGTTGCTGTTGTTGTTATTGGTACCTATCTTGTTAGTTAGTTAGTTATGCATTTGACTCGAAAACCAGCTTAAAACTTATCCCTTTACATTGCAGATCATATTGAAACTAAGCCGAACGTTTGCGAGTTCAATTGAAGTATATTTTAAAAATGCGAGTGCTGTTGTTGTTCTTCTGCTTCTGCTTCTTTTAATTGTTGTAGCTAAGAATATTTTTTATTTATTTATGTAGGCCAAGCAAACTTCAAGCTGCATTCTGGCTTTGCCCAGTTGTGTAGTGCAGGCACTGTTGCCACATTTCAGTTACCCATTTGTAGCTGTATTTCAACAAATATAAATTTAAAATATGGTTATTGCTGGCATAGCAAGTCATTGAGACGTTGCCAGTTTTCATTGTGCGTTTGACAAATTTCACACAATCATTGCGCTATTGTCAATTTGGTTTTGCACCTGACAGGCAATGTTGCCAATTTTCACTTGCTTTTCAAGTTAGTTTGCTTCGTCTATTATTCTGATTGTGTGTGTTGCAAAAAGAAAACAAATTTTGTGTTTTTTTCTTGGTTTTGGGTTTGTTTTTTTTTTCATTTCGCATAGTTTTTTTAATAAGTCACACATTTATTTAATAATAAATATATATGTATATATTTATATAGGTTTTGTATTTTTTTTTCTCGTTTTTGGTTTTGTTGATGTTTTTGCATTTTGTGGTTTTTATTCATAAGTTATAATTATAAAAATGGAATAATAAGTAGGCATAATAATATAATGTAATATAATATAATAAGTTTTTCTTGGTTTCTTTACGTTTCCGTTTGCACATACAATATTGAATATACTTTGGTATTTTTTGTTTTCTTCATTTAGTTTAAAGTTAGACGACGACGAAAAAATGAAAGTAAAATGTTTACATATATATAATAATAATGGTTATAAGTATGTATGATGTATGATGTACGTATGATGAATGTATGTTTATTTTGTTGCGTTGAGTGAACGCGGCTTTTTTGGTTTGTTTGTTCAAATTATTGTGAATCGAATCTACATAATTGAATATAAGCATATTATAAACATTATTTAAAGTGAATGCAATTCATATAATTAATATATTTTATAATTAAGTTTTGCATAACGAACACAAATACAATATAGCAATTGTAATAGCACATTCGGCGATCCATTGCGGATGCACTTCTGGCCAATTTGAATAAATAGTATTTAATGATATAAGTATATTTTATTTTGGTATTTTTATCTTCTTGTTGTTCTTCTTGGTATTTACTTGCTTAGTTAAATGAATAAACATTAAATAATTTTGTTACGTAATATTAATATTCAATTTAATTTAATTAAAAAAAAATTAAGTTATTTTATAATAATATTTTTTTTTTTTTGCATTTTCATTTAAGTATTTTTCAAATGTGGCTTTTCAATTATTTTTGCTTGTGTTTTGTTTAGTCAATTTATAGACATTCGTCTGTTGTTCTAACCATTTCGGGTGTTGTTCTTGTTGTTGCCTCTTTTAAGCTTTGTTTTTTAGTATTTTTTCAAGTGGTATTTTATTGTGTTTAAAAAGTTGTAAATTAAGATTATGTAGTGCTGTTCCACGAGAAAAATATTAGAAAAGGAATATAAATTTTTGCTAAGATTGCATTGAGTCAATGAATCAATCAATCATAAATCAATATAGTTATTAAGTATTTTTTCTTCTTTTTGGTTTTTAGTATGCACACACACTTTCATCAATTATGTTATTAAGTAATTTTGACTACAACTCGCTGTCAAATGTCGAATGTACAAATGTGCTTCATAGTATTATTCCTCATTATCATTTGCATTATATTTATCATAACTGTATTATTTATATATTTGTATTATTTCATTTTGTTCTTTTTCTTGTAAAGAGAGTTTTTTTGTTTAGACCGAAAAATCAAAAACCTACTTTAAATTGTTTTGAATCTCAGAAACAGAAAAACTTGATCTTAAGTTGTTTTGGTTTTGTTAGTCTTAAAGCTAACCTGCAGCACCCGATTGCCGAGGGTATAGCCGTTGAGTGATTGTATGGCTACCACAGCCTCGTCATAGTTGGTCATGGTCACGAAGCCGAATCCCTTGCATTTGCTTGTCTGTAGATCCCGTATTACCTTCACCGATTGCACGGCCCCAAATGGACCGAATAGCTGCCATAGTACATTCTCCTCGGTCTCCGGTGCCAGATTATATACGAATATACACCACCCAGATCCGGTCATTGCATTGCCCGGCAATATCGAATTGGCCAGTAGATCACCAGCCAGCGGTGAGTATCTGTTGTTATCAATTTATATTTGATTTTGGTGGAAAGAAAATTTAATAGAGATTAGTTTTCAGATAATATGGATATAGCTTTGGGTTGATTAAGTACTTAAGGTTGTATTCAATGTTCAGTTTATGGTACATTTAACGGTGTCGGTCCCTCCTTAAATAAAAAAACACTTAGGAAACTATATCGCTATACTGGGTGTGTGTTTTTTTCCTATTTATTTTTATTTGATCGTGTATACCCTTGCAGTTAAAAAAAAAACAAATTTTTGCCTTTCATATTTATCAGATTTTTTAAAAAGTTGTATACCTACTATTTCTTAACCTGCAATTTATCTATAATTTTATTTTTAATTTTATTTTTACTAAAAATTAATATTTTATTATTATTATTCTTTTCCAAAAACGTTGAATATAAATATAACTGTATGTTAATTTTAATCTTAAGTCTTTTTTCAATATTTATATTATATTTTTCTGATTTTTATTTTCTTAAACTTTATCTTTAGTGTATTTTTTTGATCTTTTAAAAGATCGGACTGACTGACTATGAATGACTTTCTTCTGATTATGACTGCAAGGGTATTAAAGCTTTTGAAATTCCAAAGTAAGCTTTACTTTTTGATTTATTTTTTGGTTCGTTATAACATGCTTCTTAGGTTATGTTTCTATTTGTTGGCCACCATTACACTGTGCTGCAAATAATTTAGTTTCAGTTTTTTTTCTGGCAAGATAATGCCAATTTGTGGTAACCCAATTATTAATTTAAATTAAGGCACAAACATGTAATTGTCGCTGAATTCGTTCAAAATGAAAACACAAACAATTGAAAAGATTTTGTCATTAAGTTTATATTAAGTAGGAAATCAAAGCATAGTTGAAGAGAATTAATATGTTCTTTAAAAACGAATATGTTACACAGAGTAATTATATAGATATAGATAAATTATATATTGTATTAATAGATAGAAATCATAAAACTCGATACATGCGCTGTAACAAAATCGAATCGAACATTGGAACACAAAAAGCCGCAGTGTGAGTGCAACTTAGATATGGAGGAAAAAAATACAACAGATACTAGAAAAGATCTCTTAAAAAAAGCTCAATTTTTTTTACGAGTTACTTTGAAATAATTTGCGTACTATATGTAAGTATCATAACAATTACACACAAACATTTAATCTAAACATTTATTAAAATCATTTAGTTTCCTATTGTTTCATTATATAATTTATTAAAACAAAATTGGAAAACAGCAATCAATATATGTATATGTATGTCTGTGTGTGTGTGTCTTTATTTTTTGGTGTGTGTGAGAAATGAATAAGTCGAAAAATTCACCTTTGCAAACCCTTGTTAATCGCTAACATGGGACTTTTTCCAATGCTAAAAATGATGAGAAATTTGTTTTTTTTTTTTTATAAAAAGAAAAAAGAAAAACGAAATATGCCACATAAGAGGTAGGAAATAGAAACAAAGTATTTTTATGTATATATGTTTAAAATCCATAATAATATAATCGAAAATAATCAACTTAAATATATAATTATTACAAATCATATTTTAATAAATTGTTGTCAAAGTCTGAGATTTTCTTGTCTTACTTTCGTTGAAGTCAAAAAATGTAACTTAAATAATGTTTGTTTTTTTTTATTTATTTTTTTTAACTGTACAGACACCCCAACTTAAATTTCAAGGAGATAGTCAAAGTGATAGGGATAGGGAGATAGAGAGATATATAAACATAACCATATCGAATACAGTCGGGCGGATCATCTTACCCCCACTTAAAGCAACTAAAACGATATCACTTATCGATGATTATCGATTAAATGTTACGCACCTGATACGTCCGGCCGATGGTAGAGCACCGGCTAAACGTCGAGTAGCCGCCGCTGCCTGAGGCGTCAAGTATGCGGTTAATGGTGGGGCGATCTGGGCCTTGGCGCTATTGCTTGGATTGTTGGCGAATTTGACTGTTATCGGTTCGGCGTAGCCCTTGGGAGTTTTACCATTTAGCTCTTGTATGGCACGTTCAGCTTCGTTGCGTTGATCGAAACGTATAAAACCGACACCCTTCGATAGACCTAAACAATCGTAATTATTAATATTCGGATAATCTGTATATTTTAAAGTGATTTTTTAATATTACCAGAAATATTATCACAGAGTATACGAGATGTAATTATTTTGCCAAACGATGCAAACATCCCCTCCAAGTCTGGTTGTGATAAATTTTTCGGAAGACCCGATACATATAAATTAGCACCCTTTATAGATTCTGAACTTGGACGGGCGTATGATACTTTAATAACCTTATTCTGCAAACGCAAACCGTTCAGGGTGTTCACAGCCTTTTCAGCATCCTCGGCGCGCACATAGTTAACAAATCCATAGCCCAAGCTCTGGCCTAAGTTTTACATAAGATATCATTATAAGTATATATCGATACATATTGCACTGTTATCGATACTTACCCTGCTGCAGTGCTGGATTAAGTGCGGTCAATGATGCTGGTAAGACTGTAAATTGAGCAAGTTTTTGTCATGTTAAAGATGAGCTTTAATAGGTTTGTTCAGTTCAACATGCTAATATAGATATATTTAATTTTAATTTCATATTTTTTTAAGTCTGTAGATTTTTTGGTAAGTGTTTTAAGTGCAGCTACTTATTTTAAGGTATATTAAAGATTATTAATAAGGCAAGATCATAGCTATGTTAACTACACCTCTGAACTTTCAAAACATAAGACATAAATTTTAAATATATAGCTAAGAAGAGTTCATAGGCGAAGATATTCTAAAGCAATGGATATGAATTTGAGATGTTGTCCATCATATTTAAAGGTAATCTGCCAACTTAATATGCTATAACTTATATAATTCCAAAAATAAATATTTAATTTTAATACGCCTTAGTCAACTATTGAATGTGTAGGCTTTTTAGATATTTGTTGCATTTAAGAAGAGTTTACGAAAATTATATATAAGGTCTATAAAATCAATATATGACAATAAGTATAATAAAATTACAGCTATTTAAAAACAAAATGTATATTTATGAATGCGACTAATAATATAGTAATTGTTAGAAAGTTGGTTAATATTTACCCAAATTACCTGAGACTTTATCACGCACCAGTTTGCAACTCTCCAACTCACCAATGCTTGAGAAGAGCGAACGCATCTCCTCTTGCGTCATGGTTTGTGGCAGATAGTTGACTATCAAATTGGTACGCGACTCATCATTGCTGCCATCGACGGAGCCATTGGCGCTCCCACCATTTTTAACAATATCCATGGCGTTGGTCATGTTGTTCAGGCTTTCGTTACTATTACTGTTACTATTGCCGTTACTGTTGCCGTTACTGTTACTATTACTTTTAGTGCTAATCTTGATGCTGTTAGCGTTGAACTGTAACTTAATAGTTACAGTCGAACAGTTGCTGGTTATGTTGAAAAATGTGAATTAGAAGTTTTTTTTTCTAATTTTTTGGTTTTTGGTTTTTGGCGTCTTTTGCTTTTACACTCGGTTGTGTTGTGTGTTGTGCTTAGTATTTAATCTCACTGCTTGTTTGGTTACGCTTAGAATATATGTTCTTATTTCTTGGTATTTCCTTTTATTTATTCATTAAGAGCTTTGACTGCGCTTTGCACAAGTCCTGTGAAGTTGTTTGCCGCAATGTTTTATTTTTCTTAATATTCTGTTATTATTTTATTCTCTTTGAATTGTCGTCTTGACGTTTCTTTGGGTTTTTAGATCAACTACGATCGCAAAAAAAATAGTATTTTATTTAACCTTAAGTTTCTCCCTTTGTTTTTTTTTCTTTTAACCGTTCTTTGGCTTCGCTTAGAGTTTAAAATTTAATTTAAATTTGAAGTAATTTATTTTTGTTTTTCTTTATGTTTTATTTTAGTTAGTTTTAGATAAAAGAGTAAATTTTGCTAAAGTTTTTTTTTTTTGGTTTTTGTTTTTTATTTTTTCAACTGTTTTGTGTTGATTTCGCTTTGCTTTGAGTATTCTCTCTCTCTTTCTTTTTGTATTTTCTTTTCTTTTATTTTTCGTTTATATATAAAATTGCAAAAATGCAAAAAGATAGCAATAATTTCTTTTGTTTTTTTTTTGTTTTTGTTTTTATATATTATGTATTTTTTACTAATTTGCGCTGGTTTATAATCTGCTTTCGCTCGATTTTGGTTTTGGTTTCGTGAAATAATCCTTGGAACTTAGTTTTGTTTATGCAAATATGTATACATATAATATAGTATATGTATTTGTTATAGTTCTTGTTCTTGTATATATACGTTTAAATATGATTATTCGTTATATATTATTTCTTTTGTTTATGTTAAATAGTTGTTGGTTTTTGCTTGGTGGTGTTTGGTTTTATTTTGCTTGGTTTGCAGTTAAAAATCTTTCTCATACGTAGTATTAAACCTTGTCTTCCTTTTCTTCATATACTTTTTCGTCTTACTGGTTGTCTTCCGTGAAAAATGATAGCTATTCGATTGCTCGCTCGGTTTACTCAATCTGCAAGAATAACAGAGAAATGTGAAGATTTAATTAAGTACGGAGATATTAACCAGCTTTAAGAACAATCAAGTAAATCCCTCCATAAAGCACGTTACACAGTCGAGTTAATAGTGAAAGAGGAAGAAGAAGATAGGAAGCGAGTCGAAAGTCACCCTGAGTCTATTAAGCTAATACCCTCTCCAAATTCAAAGACCAAATTTGTTTATCAAGTTTTCTTCATTATTTTCGTTTTTTTTTTTTTTTATTATGTCAGCAAAAACTTTGCTTGACGGCTTGGAATTTAATTAAATTGTTTTGTGTGCATGTAAAAAGCACAATATAAGAGTGGCTCAGTGGTTTAGGGCAACCAGTACTACGAGTACTCAATGCGTTAAGAGCGATTGTACTCAAAATCTGACAGTTCACTTGTTTTTCTCCCTGCCTAGCACATTTTTCATAAAAACTCAAGTTGCTACCCTATAAATTGTAGGATATATTAACTTAGTGCCGACTCTTACGGATGACAAAAAAGCTGACAGCAATTTTTTAATATAATTCCGAAATATTATTATATTCTCATTTTAATCTCTTTTAATTTAGTTGTAAAAAAAACCCATAAAAATATGATAAGCTGTAATTTTAAAAATTAATTTTCAGTAGTAGTTAAATAAAATAATTTGGTTATCATTGCAAAACAATACTATATAAATTAAACCTTTAAATTATTTCTTTAAAGTTTTAAAATGTTATATTAAACTTATAATTAAAGAGGCAGAATAAATATTGAATCTTTGATTTAATGTAAACATAAAAGATATAAATATTTTGTATATTTTTTTCCCTATATCTATTAAGTATTGCAATTGTTATATATTTAATAAAAAAAAAATGCCAAGTGCACCTTAACTTAGCCACAAGCATTGCAGGGTATTGGCTAGTCGCTTAGATCACAACAGCGTATATTTTTACTTGCAAATATGCAATTTGGCAATTGCAATCGTAATGAAATCTGAATCAGTTGACAGCTGGAACCATATGACGCTATCGCTCACGCCAGAGGTAAGAATTCCAATTGGAATGGTGGTCCAATTGGATGCACACCGAAGAGGGTTGAAATCGAGACAGAAAGAGAGAGAGAGATACAGAGAGAGTAAGAGAGTACTCCCCTGACTATGTAGATGCTTAGAAAGGACAGCATTGAAAATAGGGTAAAAACCTGCCGCGAAAAACAAACAAACAAGCCGGCACGTCCTGCGGTCCGTACCCCGCACCCCGCATCCTGCACCCCTCAGCCTACCACGTCTCCCTTCACCGTTCCCGTACAGGATATGGACGTTAGGTTCAAAGCAATCGCTTTTGGGTTTGAGTTTCAAATCGTTGGGTCAATGAACTCGCGTTGCGGCCAGTGTTTGGATTGTTCTTGTTGCTGTTGCTGTTGCCTTTTCCGAGTTTTCGGCGAGTTTTCGTAGCGAGCAGATCGTTGACTTGTTGTTGTTGTTGTTGTTTTTGTTTTTGTTAGAGTTGTGGTTGCTCTTCTGTGGCATGTGACAAGCTAGGGAAACAGCTGTTGCGGCTGCGTTCAATGAACTCAAAAAAGGGCCTAACCAGGACAATGACGACAAGGATTGCCACAACACAGAGACACTCAAAAGGACACCGCTTAAAAGGTAGCAAAGACAATGCGACAACAACAACAACATTAACTGCAACTGCAACAAGAGAGAGACAACAACAACGACAACAAGTCAAAGCGAATGCCACAAAAAGACGACCCCAATACAAAAGAAGTGCAACAACATCTGCGGGGGCGTGCAACACAAGGGGGCAAGCAAGGAAAGCAAAGAGCACACTCACACCCTAACACACACACAACCTTACACCCTCATCAACACACACACACACAAGCACACACACACACACACTTTTGCCTAGAGGCAAACGTTTAATTGTGCTGCAAAAATGCGAGCTTGCATCTCAGATCCCTTCCCTTTATTTTATATGCCACATCCCCCCAACCCCAACGGGCAGCGACCCTGCTGTGCAAAGGGTGTGTCTATATGTGAATAGCATGTGCAAAAAAAATTAAAATAAAAAAATACAACAAAGTGAATGGGAAGGAAAAGAAAAGGAAATGTGTAATTGACACTTTTGCGCCGATATCTGTGACCTCATTTAAAATGTGTGTCGCCCGCAGCCGAGCACCTTGAGGTGGGTCAGGGCATATGTCTTGATGGCCAAGGGTGCAAGATTCAAGTAAAAAAAAACAGAGCGATGGATACAGTAAAAGAGACAGAGCTATAGACAGAGAAAGGAAGAGAGAGAGAAAAAGGTAAAGAACTTGTCAAAGACAGCTGCAGTTCATATAAAGAACTGATAAAGTTATGATTGGATATCTCTCCCGCTCTCCCACTCTTTCTTTCTTTCTATCACTATCTCATCTCTCTCTCTCTTTCCCTTACCAATCTCTCTCTCTTGTGTATATGTAATTGTAGCTTTATTGTTCACTAAGTCATTTTAGCCTCAGTCTTTAGTTAATGAACATACTTTCGATCGAGTCAGTCAGCCCCTATTTTTTGCTATATCTCGATTCTACGGAAAATCGTCACACTTTATTATTGAACAAATTTCAATCATCATAGGTCTTTAGATTTTCAAAAATCTGTTAACTTTAAATTCAGTATTCTCTAGTTTGTTCAGCCCTTAATATTATTCATAGTTGTCAACTTACAGAATAATTTTCAACACTTTTCCCTTATCTTTTGCAACCCTGCACTTTCTCGCATCCCCTTCTTACACACGCTCCCTTGCTGAGTTTTGTATTTAACTCTCAATTTAACCTCCAAATTGTAGCACAGTTTACTGTTATACCAAGAATCAAAACTTTACTTTGCACTTCTAAATAGAACTGCATTTATAAAATAATATAACTTATTCTATGAAGAAAATTACCCGATTGACACTTTAAGCATATATTCTTTTGATCATATAGATTGTGTATATCATATTAGAAGATCTTATTTATAACATTTGTATAACACTTTCACATTTTTCACACACTTGAAAAAAAAGAAAACAAAAAACGAAGCCAACTGTTATATCTATAATACTCTGTATAACAGATGATAATACTTACAGATTTCTGACAATAGGCGACAACACTCGAGACTTTCGCGTTGCAAACACGTTCCAAAAAAAACAGCAACAAAATGTGTTTAAAATATATATATGAACTATATAAATTAAACAAGCGAGTTCCTTGTTGGGAGAAGTAGAAGATACAATACTCGGTCTATTGATTGCAAAATTTTCTGACTCTCTCTCTCTCTCTCTCTCTAGCTCCCACTCACACCAATTGCAAAAGCTTGCAGCTGTCTCGCTTGCACGACGTCACGTCGCACGGCTTTTAACGGTTTTCGGGAATACAACAGCTATCTCGCTCTAACGGCTTTGTCTAATGGCGATGTTTCGAACACGCGGCTAACGGTTCTTGTTGTTAAGGTGTAAGTGTTGTGGTAGTTGTAGTTATAGTGTTTGTTGTTATTTGACAATCACTTTGCACGAAAAGTTTGTTGTTCTTGTTGTTGTCGAGAGGGAAATTCGCACAGATTAACAACAGAGATCGTAAAAAAAATATAGACAAAAATTTGACTAGGACTGTTGAACACAATCGTTGTGATGTTGTTGTTGCTTAATTTTTTTATATATCTTTTGTATAATTATTATTATTGCAATAGTCAGGGCCCGACACGAATGAAAAAAAAACAATAAAGCGTGTAAAACGAATCGAATTCGAAAAGTGTATAGAATGCTATACGATAGTTGCGATAGTTTGTATATATATATACATATATGTATATCGGCTATACTATTGCACAGAGAGCGTCATGCACAGTTATTGCAGTCAGTTTGTTGCAGTTGTTGTTGCCGTGTCCTGTAGTTGGCTGTGTGTTTTGTTGTTGTTGTTGTTGTTTTTTTTTTTTGCTTTTTTTTAGTTTAGTTTGGAAAAAACCGAGAACACAACAAATTCGTAACTGAATACAACACAAAAACTGGTGCAGAGGAGTCAAAAAATTATAAATGAATGTTCTCGAATTGAGAAACACAACCGAATGGAATCAAAACCGAACGAAAGCAACGAACGAACACGTACGACTGAAAACAGAAAACAGGCGCCGGTCCTCGCTGCGACTCGTATCCTTAGATAAACCCAAAAAACCAAAAGGAAAAAAAAGTATCCTTTTTTCTCCGTCCTCTCGCTCTTGCTCTTGCTCTCTTGCGCCTTTTGCCCCCACTTAGCTTGTGCATTTAGAACGCCAAGAGAGCGCAATCCACCACCGTGGTGAGCGCATTTTATTTTATAAATATATTTGTATCCCTTTTGCACCCATAGCGCTGTGCAGTTTTGTTGCGAGCGCAGCTTAGCGCCGGCCGGCTGGTACACACCCTTTTGAGCGAGCGAGATAGCAATGGCTAGTAGCTATATTTCTGCATTACTATCTCCCTCGCGCACACTTGCTCTCTCACATCAAGAGAGCACTGCTTGGCTTTGCGAGAGCGTAAATACTTGCATACATATGTATGCGTGTTTGGAATGTGGGATGTGGATTTTTGCAGCAGTTAGTGGGTGGGAGGGAGAGACTGGGATGTGGTGGGTGGCACTAGTGGGGAATATTTGAATGCAAAATATGCAAGTGTGTACCTACCTTATAAGGAAGCTATAGCAATAGATATACATATTATATACTTTGATATGCAAATCAGTTGCAGAAGTTTTGAATAAAAGCCACTTTTAAGCCCAAGTAGAAACTCAAAAGCACTTTAAAAATTTAGCGAAATAAATCCAAACAAATTATCGACGATCAAAGCTAGCTTGAAGTTGAAGTGCAAACAATGAATGATTATGATAAAACTCATTGCCAAGAAAGCTTAAGCTTATACATAGCTCTCGAAATGTTCATAAAAATGAATATAGCACTTTACACAACACTTACGGGGGTTACCTAAATGATAAAAAACCCAAAAAGTAATTTTTTTATAAGCATACATATATGAAATGGCTTGATTTTGAAAAAAAGGTAAAAAAAAAAAAATCTGAAATAAATGAAATATCTTTAAATATCAAAACAATTGAGTTAAAAAATTATAGTTCTTGAGTTCTGAAGTTTCGCACACATTGTTGGGATTTGACACGATTTTTAATTGAATCTCAACAAAGGGCTCTTAAAATATTTACTTAATTTTGCAATCTTAAAGCTATGAAAGCTTTATAGATGTCGCTTCAGCTGCTGGTGCTCATGTTCTCAGACAAGTTAATTGGATTATATTTGTAGATATTCCCAACTGGATTTTAGATAAAAGCTTGACAAAAGACAATAAAAATTTTGACACAGCCGCACACGCTACCCTTTCCTGGTACTGCACGCTCTCTCTCTCTCTCTCTCTCTCTCTCTTTCTCTCTCTCTTCTGGTATAAAACGCAATAAGGATACGCATGCAGAAAGAGAGGTAAAGAGCGGCAGAGAGAGAAAGAGTGAGAGGATAAGAAATGAGAGAAAGCGAGAGCGCAAGTTTTTTTGCCGGCAGCCGGTTGTCGGTCGTTAGTTGAGAGCAGAGAGCACCTTGCAACAACAGTCTATTAATCAGAGTTACATATATGTACACTTGTCACTCACACACACACAAAGACTGTCTCTCTCATTCACACACACACAGCTTCCGTATTATAAATAATGAAATTTCAGCATTCAGAGCTGACAACACTGAAGATGAGCAAAATTTGTGGAACAATCTTTTGGATGGGGAGGTAAACGCAGTCAACCTAAACATCAGTTGGTTGCTTTGGTGGTTTTTGGGTGGGTTTGGGTGGTTGCCTAGAGGGTGGTTGGCTTTGCTTCTTGAGTGGCAACCGTTTGCATTTTTTAAAGGATTTCGTTGTATTTTTTTCCTTCGTTATTCTTTATTCCGTTTTTTTTTTATTCCCCCATTTTCCCATACTTTGCAATTTAAAGTGTTTCTTATTTTACTCATAGGCTCTTGAAGATAATTCCGTTTATCTTTTGACCCAATTCGTTTAATTTTGTTTTTGGGGTGGCTCTCTTTTTAATGTGTATATGTGTGTGTGCGTGTGTGGTTGTGGGTGTATGCATGTACAAGGCCTTGAGTATTGAGTGTCAAGTGGTTGCTTGCCATTTATAGCTTGTGTGCTAAATAACCATTCATAATGTGGGCGAAATATATACAAAACAGTCTAAGTATGAGTATTTCGGAATTTCAGAAATTTTACAATATCGACATAACGAAAAACTAATAGTTTTTGTTAATATTTCACTCACCTAATATCAATATTAATATTAAAATATTATTAAGTAACGGAAAAGATTTGCTTGCAAACCAAATAGAGTTCTTGTCTGTAGTAACTTATTAAAAAGATTCCTTTAAAGAATAATATAAATTAGTTTTGAACCCTGTAATGAAAATATTTCAAGGCATAAAAGCAGCCATTTTGATCCTCGCTTGCACATCTTGAAAAAAATGTTCTTTAAAATATGTAAAATTTTGTAAAATGTTTTTATATCTAATAGAGCTGTCCTTACACTTTTATGTAGTTCGGCGTAATCCTCTTTTCTCAATTTACTTTCTTTTATTTCCTCTATTACAAGACTAATAAGTTTGGGAAAAAAAGAGTCAAACAAAACAGGTTTAAGATCTGTTGCAACCCCTTTTAGTTTGCCGTGCAGTATATCAAAAATATATGTGGCCATATGTCTTTATTTTCTAAAACATTTTCGACTTTTAAAATGCACACAGGACATGTGTCAAAACGCCAAAATGCTTTGAAGTTTTCAACAATAACAAAAACAAAAAGAACGAGAACGAGAATTGAGGGATCACAATGGGAAAACAGTGTTGTAAAACCAGTTTTTGGACGCGTGTAAACGGTAACTCGTCGGAACCAGAACGAATCGATTTGCATTTATATTTCTGTTCCTTTGTATTTATTTTCGAGATACTGCGCAAAATGTAACACTTTCAAGCGATCCACCAACCACCAAAGGCACCACCATCGTAGGGTTAGCAAACGATCCACCACCTCCTAACATTACAAAAGGGATCACAGCTGTCAAATCTCTAGTCGAACAATTTATGGACAGCGACTTATTGACATTTAGCAGTAGGGTTTGCAGGATTTGCAGGGTTTGCATTTTTGCAAGCCTTATGTAACAGCCAAATCTTATGTAATGACATTTTCTGTTAGGCCAGAGGCGTGGGGAGTTTTTAAGGGGAATACCAAAATTTTATATTGCAAATGAAAAATTCAAAATTTTAATTTTATGCAAAAACTCAAAAATTAAGTTTAATTTTTAAAAATCAAACACTAAAAGTAAATAACTAAAATTCAAAATTTAAAATTTATAACTTTTTTTTTTAATCAATCGTTAAATAGATTTTGAAATGCCTACAATTGCTTTTTCCCTGTTCTTGGTTTGTTAGAGATAGTTTAGAGCCCGCCTGTTTGAGTTGCATCAACCCCCTTTTTTGTCAATTTTCTGCTCGACGCCTCTGACAAAGGTTTACAGTGTGCATTGTTAGAAAATTTGTTAGCGCCCCATTTTTCGCAATTTCCCTCTGCATCTCTTTCTCATTCGCAGCTTGTTAGCGACGAGTTCAATGCACTTAAAATTTCATTCAGGTAGAAGATTGAATTGAATTGATATAAATTGATGCAAGTCCCAACCAATCAGTCCCATGGACCAAGTCCAGCCCTCAGCTGTTTATTCTCGGACATTAGGCGGACTACAGTGAAGCCTGGAAAGCATGGTATGCTGTTGAGCAACCCTCAACAGCAAAGACAAAACGTTTCAACGGTTTGTGCAACGCTTCTGACGGTTTCTGCCTTCATTAGCGTGCCACACACACACACACATTTACATACATGTGGCATGCCACTTTATATTCCTAGTTAGTTAAGGGTTGGCTTTCCGTGTTGCAAGAGGTGAGGTCTTGTTTCCCGATAACCATCATAATTATAGACAAATTCTACTTGGGTTAATTACTTGGAGCGTGACACTAAAATTCTTGACCAGAAAAGCACTTAAATGATTGTAGTGCTTTCTTTGAAAGCTTTAAAGCTCATTTGAGAAAACAAATCGAAATCGCTATAATTTAAGTTTTAAAAGTTTTAACTGCAACAAAGAGATTCAGTTCAGTTTTGAAAAAGACATGAAGTTATTATAAATTTAGATGAGTTTTCAATACATTAAAGCTCATCACAGAAGACATAAAATTAAAGAAAATCCGATACTTTGACTTTTGACTGATCGTTCCTGTGACAGCTGAAGGATAGAGTAGTCCATTTTTATTTAAATTTGATCAGGATTTTTGAGACACTATCAACTACACAATCTGCAAGTACAGTGGATTGTTCCTATGAGAGCTATATGATATAGTAAACTGATTGGTTCAGCTTAGACATACATGTACTATCTACAGCAAAAAGTTTGTACCAATTTTTATCAAGAATAGTATTGAAAGTGTATTTTCTCTATCTCTGTTTCACTTTTTTATCATAATTAAATTTGTTCCCTTTCCCTTTCTCTTTCCCACACATAACCTGTCTAACTTTTTTTTGCTGCTTTCTCCTTTGCCTACTTTGCTCATTCGTCCTTTTTTGTTGGCGATCGGTTCTGGGACTTTGTTAGCTTTCTAGGAAGGCCATACACGCATATGCATCATATGTATGTAACATATGTATGGTATGTGTATTTACACATGCATATGGTCTCCTATTCCTATTCTCTGTCTCGCTCTGGCTCTCTCTTTAATTTGCGACTATTTCCTGCAATCACCTGAGCGCAATGCAGCGCCACCTGCAGGCTGTGCGCTCATGCAGGATATTGAACTCTGACACAGTATGTATATATGTATGTATGTACAACATAAAGGCGTGTCCCATCCTCCGAGACCCACTGCCCCTTGCCACGCCTCCATAAAGCCGAAAAATGCCCGATGCCGGCCGGTGGCCAACTTGTCTATGCGGGCTGCTCCCCTAACACCCCACTCACCCCCCTTGCCCCTACCTCGCACGCTTTTGCTCTGCTCAACTAACTGCAAAGCTCTCCCACTCTCACTCTCCCTTTCTATCGCGCGCGCGCTCGTCTCTCTGTCTCTCTTTCTGCTATACATTGCGCTGTTCATTCATGTTCTCTATAAGTGTATGCATGTGTGCATGTGTGTGTGCTCGTTTGTCTTTGTATTTGTGGGGCGTTGTTTTGATTTTCATAGATTGCGCAATCTACGCTTCACACAAGTTTTCTAGTAGGCAGGAAGCAAACCGAATGCGAGAGAGCAACAGCCGGAGAGCGTGAGAGCGTAAGAGTTAAAATCGTGAGAGCGGCAATTGCAGATGGCGCATGTCTGTGAGAGCTCTTAAATGTGTGGGTGTGAGTAAGGAAATATATGTGTACATGTGTGTGTGTGATTTCTTTGGGAATTTGCTTTGGCGGCTTTTCATTTGGGGAGCTGCGCACAATGTGCGGAAATTGAATTTGTGGCATCAAGCAAAAGCAACAACAACAAAGGCAACAACAAAAACAATAATAACAACAGTAACACAAAAACAACACGCAGAACGCAAAAGCAGAGCAAAAAAAAGTTGCCTCATTGCATTTTATGTGTTGTCGACGTGGCTTGACGTTGAGGATATGTCTGTGTGTGTGTGTGTGTGTTGGTGTGTATGTGTACATGTGGCACACACACACACATTCACACATAAGGAACCGGCTTTTGTTATTTCGTTAGCACATAAAATGGTTGTGATGGTTTTTTCTTGCGCTTTTTTTCATAAATTGCAACATATACAGTACACACACACACACATGTGTACACAGAAAGAAAACATTCTAATATTTAAATTTAGAAATTCTTGATTTTACCATATTATCTTTTATACCATTTTGTATCATTTAAGTGTTTATTCTGGATATTGTTGTTTAATAAAGACAATATGCGGAGAAAATGGCACCGACTCAAAATTAAAAAAGTTAAAGAAACCTAAAATATTTGATTTAACTAAAAAAATATTAAAAACCAAAACTTAAGATATTGCTGAAAAAAGTTTTGCAAAGATAAAGTATTTTTTAGCTTGTTTTAACAAAATCCGAAATTTCCTTGCTACTTTAATCCTGTGATTTTTTTCCGTGTATATTTTTGGGTGTGTGTGTGTATTACATATCCCACAGACTATATGTACATATATGTATGTACATTTTACCTGCCAGCTGAGGAAGAAAGGAAAACTCCAAATTGCACATTAACATTTATTGAACGTTCTCGGCATAAAAACGATACGAAGGGTAGCAAATATTACGGTATCTAAATGGATTCCTTTTTGCCGGGCAAGTAGTGGGGAGGGGTGGGGATGGATAGGTATATGGTGGTTATACCCATTCATATTGCATATTATTTGTGCCCCGAAAAGTTATACATAAATTTCAAATAGTTTGTTTTAGACATGAACATTTTACTGAGGACTGCGAAGAAGAAGAGGACGAAAACTCCCCCATTAACAAGTTAAATAGTAGAAAGTTGGAAAGTTAAACATGAGCGAGAACATACAAAAGGCAGCTATGATTATAAATGTAGATTAAACATTTTTTAAGTTGATTAGATTACACAATTTTATTCATTTAGATAGATAATTAGAACAAGACTTAGTTTTAAGTTGAAGTAAATGTTTATCCTAAAGAATCCCGGTGCCATTTTCGTTTATCATAACATAGCAGATGTTAACAGTCTACGTGATATAAGACTGTTAACAACAGGATGCTTTAACACAAAAAAGAATGGACAAAAATATATAGTATTACTTCTTAAAGCTGTAAGAACTTATGGATTCTAAATTCATGAAACCAAATCAATTGTATTTGCATAATTACTTCCTTAAATATAGAAAAAATTATTAAACAGAATCAGTTATTTAGATATCTCATAGATACTTAACAAGAGTAAATTTCCAACTGTTTCATGGAATTATTTCATATCGTATTTCTAAATTTATTGATATTGCCCCTTAATTTTGTCTTTAGCCGAAGTCGTATCTCAAAATATACCCTTACATTAAGAACCATTCTGATAATCCATAACTCTTAATTAAATATAGAATACATTTAGAAATCAGTTTGGATATTGGGAAACTTCCGAATTTTTGAAGTCTGGTAAAAATAAAACTACAGTTAATCTGTAAATTAAACTGAATGTACTTCGATCACAAACATATTCAAAACCGTCTAGAGTCTTTAAATTAAAATATCATTGTCCTTAGATGTTACATTTTTGCCAAAAAGTATGCTATGTTATCAGTGTATTTACACTTCGTTGTTGGACTTCCAAATAACATTTTAAAAATATCCAAGTTCTATTAACTTGACAGTAGAAAAAATACATTTCTCTTTTCAATTGCAAGTGATTGTTGTTGTCAATGTTGTTGTTGTTTGTGTTGTCAATGTTGTTGTTGTTGTTGTTGTTTTCATTGTTGCGATTGCGTGGGCTTTCTTGGCAGCGTCTGTTGTCGTTACTTGCCAAGTTGAAAATTGCTTTTGAAGTCGAGTCAAGTCGGCCAATGGCCAAAACAAGAAAAAAAAAGAAAAAACTTTTCTAATTAATTGTTTAGCACTTCATCTGCCTGGTAACTTGGCAACTTTTTTCCCATTTCTTTACTTTTTCTTGTTTTCAAATTTAAAAATGTGCATGGGAAAATTTTAAATGAAAACAGCAACCGTAAATGATGATGATGCCGGTAATGAAGATGCTAATAATGAAATTCTTGTTAAAGGATTCCTCTTGAATTCGTCGAAAAGTTTCAGGTCTCTTGATGATTCACTGGAAATCCATTAGTGTTGCCGAGTTGCATTTGTAAGCACATTTTATTGAGGTTGTTTTAACTAGCAGAAATTATAAGTAATAACCGCAAGCGATGATGCTTTTAATGTAATTTTTATAAATGAGATTTTCAATTGAAGGATTACTTTAAAATTGTACAGGAACTGCCAAGTTTTAATAACTAGTTGCAATTTTGCATAATGCTCTTTGTGGGTTTTAATGAGAAATTTTATAGAGCAGCAATTAGCGATAATGTTGAATGAGATTTAAGGAATATATTTGTATAGATGAGGTTTCTATTGAAGTGTTACTCTCGAATTTTAAAAGCATAACTAGTGGCACTTAACGATTATGTGGATAATGAAATATATAATTGATATTCATGAGATTTCTATTGAATGAATGCTTTTTGTTGGGATGCCACAATTCAAAAAAAGAAAGAAGATTAAAAATTATGATGAAATTGAATTTAAAAATGTATAAAAATTATGATAACATAATTATAGTTGGGATGATAAGAATTAAGTTATTTTAAAGCTGACTTAAGACAGAGCTGTAGCATTCAAATAGGGTCTTTTTGTTTTTTTAGTGTTATGCGCGGAGAAATTCAATAATGGAAAGCAGCAATCAACTTGATGGTGAATTATGTTAAAGGTCTTATTAAAGGATTACTTTAAAATTCGACTAGGGTTGCAAAAGTTCCGCGGACTGGCTGCAGTTCATTTTTTTTTCTCGTTTAGATTTCTATTTTTTTTTCTGTCTCTCTCCCTCTCTCTCTCTCTCTTCTTTTCTTTGTTGAGGTTATGTATAACCCGCTCCCAAGTTGCAGACAATGTACATAACATTTCGACTGCCAGTTTCATGGCATACGTCATTTTCTAATGCAAAAAAAAAAACAAAAAAAAAAAGAATGAAAATAAAAACTGGTCCTAGCCCGAGGACCACTGCCTACTGCCTCCTGCCACAAGGCCCCCACCCCCTGGCGAGTGGTGTTGTGGCACAGGGGCAGGACTATGGTTGCTGCAACCGGATGCTGTCCATTTCAATTATCGTGCGCTGGGCGCTTTGGAGTGGTGCTTGAATTTTGAATTTTTGCAGCCATTGTTTTTGTTGTTTTTGTTGTTGTTGTTGTTGCTGCTGCCGCTTGTTGTCAGTTTATACATTTTTGATGTTTATAGAAAACAAAAGCGAAAAAAAAAAACACAGCAGAAAAGTTGTCTTCGGCACGTTGAAGATTTGATACCCTTGCCAAGCACAGCTCATTTTAGCAAGTAGTACATATTAATTAAAAATTTACATTAATTAAAGTATCTTAGGAAACTGCATTCTAAAAAACATTAAGTATTTTTATTTAACTAGGCCCATTTTTTTATAGTCGAGTAAAAATTTAACTGAGAGACCTCAATTCAAAAAACAAACCAATTTTAAACTGAAAGATATTATTGTATTTTTGCCCTTTAAAGATATCTCAAAAGACAACGAAGCTCATCTCACTAATCCCAATTAACAATCAATCGTTTTTTATGGAATAATTTGATATATTATCCTGGTTTTATGATAACGTTATCTGATGCATAAGAAATATTTAAAATAAAATAATATTTTTCTATGGACTAATTTTGGACGAATCACTCCTCTGAAAGCTCTATGATATAGCAATCAGATCTGGTTTTTGGTAGACGTATCGATATCAAGTTACATTATCTTAAAGCTTACAAACTGAAAGACTTGTATGATAAAGAATATTTATACTTTATAGAGTCTATCTATTTTACTGGGTTACACATTTCGTGACAAAATAATAATACCCTTAGCATAGGTAGGTATCAAAAAACGCAACATCGATGCGACCTTACAGCTGCCACAATGCGTTGCATGATGATGCGTCTGCCTTGTTTGGCCAAAGGTCCTTTATACTACACAGAACTTTGCTAATGGTCATATGGATTTGCATGTGGTTGCCGTTGGTGGTGTCCATGCCTCATCTTCTTCTCCATCTCCTCCTTCTTATTTTTCTCTTTCCCCTTCTCCTTCTTCTGCTGCTGCTGATGCTTGGGTTGGTGGTGGCGACTGGTGGTGGCGTCTCCTGCTGTGGCATGCTGCACTTTATGGTTGCTGTCGCGCAGGTAATGAAAGTTGTCAGTTTCTGTTCGAGTTTGGGCAAATGGATGGTTTTTATCCACTGGGTGGGTTTTGGGGTGTTGCTCGCACAGTTGGTGGCTGTTTTTAAAATTGTTTTTATTTTTTTTTTGTTTTTTTTTTTTTTTGTTTCTTTTTGATTGCTGTGAAGTGCACTTCAATTGCATTTCATTAGAGTTCAGTTAAAACTTGCCATACAAATTGTTGCCAGTTTATAAACTAACATAACATGAAAAGTTGACAAGAAAATTTTGTGATGATTTGAAAAACAAGAGAAGAAGAAATCTACAAGTTCTACTTGACGAAAGTTTATTTAAATCACTTAAGCAAGTTTTTTCAAGTTTTAATTAGAAACAAGAGTCTGTTGTTGCTCTATATTTTAAATTATTTGCAAATGAGAAAGATATTATATATACTTTATACTAATATGATACATTACTGTGTCATCTATATAATATTGTGCTTACTTTACTGCTTTACTTAATGTTAATAGTCATTAACATTAACATTAACATTAACATTAACATTAACATTAACATTAACATTAACATTAACATTAACATTAACATTAACACTAACCCTAACATTAACATTAACCATAACATTAATATTAACATTAACATTAACATTAAATTTATCAAAACATTTGCGTAGCTTTTTCTTTCATCACTGTTGCACTTTTAACAGTGTTCCCTGTTATATTAATATTTCATATCATTCCAAAATCAAACTTCATTTCATTGCAACAGTTTGTAAAAGATTTGTACTAACAGTTACCAATTATGTTAACAAGCTGTTAGCATGTGGTTTGCTTTTATGCTTTAAAAAAAAAAACTTCAATAGATAATTATACGAATAAAACACAAAAATATTTCAAGTTTTTTCCTTTCATTATGATTACATTTGAAATATCAAAGCCAAATTTATCAGCAGTTAAGCAGGCGCTTACCAACACTAGCAAGCCATGTTAACGCACTGTTAATGTAAACTGAACGTTAACTTCAACAATAATGAGTTTTTAAAAAAGTTGCTTATAATCGAATTGACTTAACGAGCTTTTTAATTTCTTGTTGAGGCTGAATAATGCAATCCATGTGCTATAATATCCTAGTTATATCCTGCAATTGTGTGTTGCCGGAACACACTCATACCTACAAGCCTATGTGTGTGTGTGTGTGTGTGTTTTATTTTGGGGGGCAAGCGCATGCGTCATATTGATTTTCATTTTGCCATTTCAACGTATCCGGCCCCCAAAAATGAGCTTCAAAAGGAAACCCCAAATTTGCCGACAAATTTTGCCGGAATGTGAAATGCAATATGCAATATGCAATATCGTACAGCCAATATTCAATCCAAGAGAAGAGGCTGTCTAATATCTCCCCCAATGGGTGGGAATATTTTAGAATATTCGATCTGACAAATCCCCAATTGCAATTGAACAAAAAACAATCAACGCAGCTTAATTATAGCCACAACTATTCAACAAATTGGCATTGTTTCAATTGTTATGCTTTGTCTCTTTTCTCCACACTCTCTACGTCTCTTTCTCTCTTCCTGTTCTGTGTGTGTAAATCACAGAGTTGCCTAAGCGAAAATATTTGTTTGTCTATATGAAAAAAATAAACACATTTTCGCCTGAAACATCAGAAAACAAATATATGCGCTCTATGGGGATTTGAATGGATTTCAATATGACTCACAGTGTTCGCTAATTATATATTTACATATATATTTCAACATATTTGAAATGTTATTACGGATTACTTTGCCTAGTTTAATTATTTGTACAATAGATTTTATTTATAATTCCCAATCAGGTAAAGGTAAACTTCGTGTTAATGTATTCACAATGTTAACAGTAAGTTTATCTTTATAAAAAAAAAAAACAATTTTATAAATAAATATTTCAAAATAAATATATTTCAAAAGGTTCTTAGACTTTCCATGTAAGCTTTAAGTTAAAAGAACTTACTGTAATGTTCTAAATTCTATCTCAAATTTAAGATACTAAAGATAATAAAAAAAAAGAAAAAAACGAGTAAGGGAGGAAATAACAGCTGATGAGCACAGTAAATACTTTAATTGAAATGCAAGTAAAATGAAATTAAGTTGGCTCAACAAAAATACTCTGGACAGAAACTCATTAAATTTGCTCAGGCATTGTTCTGAAGCTTCAACGGAAGACTGAAAACAAGTCAGGCAGCTAACTTGTTTATAAAGAGCATGGATGGAAAAATGTGGAAATGTGAAAATGTGGAAATGTGCGGAAATGGCAAATAGGAAATGAAAAATGGGCAAAGCGGTGATAAAAAGCAAAAATAAGCCCTCACGAGTCAAAAAGAAAAAAACAATGAGGAAGAACTAATGTATCTCAAGAGTCAAAGGCGCACAATAAAAAGTACAAGCAAGGGAACAACAAAACAAAAACAAAAAGAGAATAAGAAACAAAGAGAAAAAATATTAAATAACTCTTTGAAATTCAATTTCTTATGCTGGGCTTAATTCTGTTTGCTCGACGCATTCTGTTAACTTGTCAAATGCGTTGAACACAATAAACAAGCAGAGAAACATACAGAGATAAAGCCTCATAATAGCATTTTCACTGAGCCCAAAGAGTACTCAAACTACTCAACCAACCAACCAACCACCCACCACTTATATTCTCTGTAAAACTGCAATAAGTTCTCGCTAAAAATCTTCATTTGTTCAGCGAGGAAAATTCATCTCAAGCATTTTCCAAGCTAGCACGAGCGTTGAATAAAATTTTGCTGGAAATAACATACACACAGGAGAGCACACACACACACATACAAGCACACACAATAGGAAGGCTGCTCAAACAATGAACGCGCTTGTACACTGAGAGAAATACTTTGTACGACATTTTTCTTATCATAAATTAATAACTTTTTAAAAATTAACTTAATTTTGGATAGCGAATATAAAAGTATATTACTATCTTAGACTTTGCATGGGAATTATGAATTTTTATCTTCCTATCTGTTAGTGTTCTCGAGATGCGTATTTTATTCGGCAAATAAACATTTTATATTTGTCATCTTAGAGAGAGTTTTTAACATTTTTAAAGTATATCTTTTTAAAAAACAAAATACTAATCTTAATCAATATTTTGTAAGGTGCAGCTTAAACTTCCGACAGAAGCTGACATTGTATGAGCTTTTTAAAAAACAAATCATTTTGATGAGGTAACAATCGTTAAATATAATCAAACAGATAGTTGAAACATTGTAAATTAGTTGTTTTACTACCTAGCAAATCAGAAGATACATTCAGTTCTAGACAGAATTTTTTGAAACATTTTTAAAGAAACATTGACGCTATACATTGCAACAAAATAATATTTTATGTCTCTACCATGAGATACATTTGCATCTTCTTTACATTTTAGGCTATTAAATAAAATGTTTAAATACATTTCAAAGAAAAAATAGTTAAAAAAGTTCCTTTTGCAAGCGAAAGACATATTCATGAAAATTAAGCTGTAAAGTTAATTGTAGTCACATCTGTAGTTACAAAAGTATCTCATGTCGCAACTATGAGATACATTTGTATCTTTTTAATGACTTCACCTGGTGGAAACAAAATTACATATTTTTTGGAACAGTCAAAAGAAACAGAAATGTTCAAAATAATGTGAATGGACAGTGTGACGAGTGTTGATGTTGTTGGTGGTGTCATTGACAGTGGTGTTAGTGTGGGAGGTGTTGCTGTTGTTGTTGTTGTTGTGCTGTCATGTTGTTGTTGCTGCGAGTGACAGGCAGATTTTGGTATGTTCAAAGAGAGGGTGGGTTGGGTTTGGCACAAGAAAACTGCAAAAGCTTTATGGCACTTACGGTGTGTATCTGTATCTAACTCTGTACACTAACACAGATACACACACACACACATGTAACAAAGATGGCTTCGTTCCGTGCACTTTTTTGGCTGGGATGTTGCAACGGTCGAAAAAGGCAGTTCAAGTATATGAAATTATACATATAGAATACAGTTATATACATATATTAAATACATGTGTAAATATACATATGTACATATATGCTGCACTTTATTGTATTGTATAATTTCCTCTCAATGGACAGACACAAATCTCATTTCATTTCATTTCATTTTAATTTTATGCCATCGCGCACAAGCGATTGCTGTGTGTGTGTGTGTGTGTGAGGTTGTGTGTGTGTGTGTGTGTATGGATGGGTGTACACTGGCTGATTTTGTCCAAATGTCCAGGTCCATTGCTGCACTGCATCGAACTCTGAACTTTTGTCGAGTTATATTTAAATAATTGATTTTGTGTGCCTTCCTTCGTCTGTCTGTTTGACTTTGCCGTCCGTGCTGACTTTTACATAAGTGCCACCCTTCCCTTCTTCCCCTTCTTCCTTTCTTCCCCTCTTTCTCTCTCTCTGCACACCACCTACAACTTTACTCCCTCCTATCCATTCAAAGTCCTTCCCTCCTCGCTGTGTTCTTTTGATAAAATATGCATGCTATTTGTTGCCTGCTTTTAGGCGTTGTCTGTTCTCATTGTTGTTGTTGTTGTTGTTGGATTTGTAAAGAAAACATGATAACTGTTTAACTAAATACAGTTATCTCTACCATACGTCCCCATCTGCCGATCTAATCTGGATGGGTCACCAATCGACAATCATTACTAGGATTAGAAATAACGTTAATGCTAAGATCAGTGATGCCATTTTTTAGTCTTTTCCGCTAAATTTAGCCGATTTTTTGGAACACCTAAATCCTAGTTTTTGTTTACAGTCTTAGATTATTTTACATACAAGCAAGTTATTTTATTTTCGCATTTGTTTTTCATTATTCACCTAAGCCTGGAAAATAAACGAATTCCCAGCTTTAACAATAAGATATCAATAAGGGGTATCACAGAAATCAAAACCAACCGAAAATCTTCCAAAAATGTATGGAGATTTGAAAGAATTTCGGTTGGTTTCGTTTTCTGTGGCACCCCTGAAAATTATTATTTTAAGACTGGTTCAATATAAAACTGAATCACAATTAAAAGAAAGTAATTTAAAATTGTTTATTTTTTGCTGAAAAAATTAATATATTTATTCGTCATATAAAAAAACATTTTTTAGATAGTATAATTTCTCATAATGAAGTTTCGAAAATATATATAAAATAAACTAAATTAAAACTAATAAATGGCGAATTATTTAGCTCTGATTTTTTAGCTGAAAATTAGTGAAGTTTCAAAACAACAACTCACCCCTTTAGATAATTTAAACCCATACAATTGCCAATTCTGCTGATAATTTGTTTTTCAAGAATTTGCTATTAGTAAATAAATTAGCTATTCATTTACTAATGGCCAAATCATGTCTGGTCGAAATTGTTCTAAAACTAGCCAAAGAAAATTACTTATTGATGGAAATTTTGTAGACGGCAAAGCGGTTTAATTTAATGGACGTCAATTTAAAAATCGATCAAATTGCATTATTTTGTGCAGTGTTCTCTGACAGTATCTGCCAGCGGTAATTTCTCGATTTGTCTATTTTTGGAGCACAGGAGACAGGAGACAAGTGGTGGGCCATCAGGGACATCGTCATTATTAACATCATGGTACAACATGATTATCATGATGAAAACAACAATGCAATCAACGATTACAATTAATGCATAAAATGCTTTCTGAATGAGTTCGAGTGTAAATATGGGCATGAGTTTTTGTGTGTGTGCGGGTGTGTGTGTGGGTGTGTGTGTGGGTGTGTGTGTGGGTGTGTGTGTGGGTGTGTGTACCAGACATGAAAACTGTGAAAAATCAAGACAATAGGAGTGTGAGTGAAATGAGAATGGGAGAGACACAGAAAGAGGGAGAGGCAGACTCACTGACAACACTTGAACCCTTTGTGCTGTCAGCTCCCCAAGGGAACGGAACTTTCAGTGCATTTTTAAGAGGGACTTTAATATATTATATCAAATATTATTCACTTGATATGGACATTTTCCTTTAAACAAGTTGGATTTTATCCAAGAAACAATTCTTTTCTTATTTCGAAGTCCTTTAAAAACAAATTTGTATCTGGTTCGACAGCAGAAAATAACGGAAACTTGAATTAAATTACACTTTAAGGTAAATCTCTAAGAATTCTGTGATTCTTGATTTTAATGTTTAACCATTGCGTTTAAAACTACAAACCTAATGTATACCAAAGTTTTATCACTTTGATATTAACTTTTTCAATTTACTTTGTAACCCTAAAGAGATTTTCTATTAAATTTATTATGTATTAGAAACTCTAGAACTGACGTTTTTTGAAATTAAGTAATTTTTTTATAATATTATCAGTTCCATTCGAAACTATTCCAGTAACTACAATCTTAGAAACTCTAAAATATATATATATTTTTTTTTAAATATAAAAGTTCTTAGGACTTACCTTATAATTCTTTGTCCTTAACTGATATTTTGTGTCATAAAATATCACTTAGCAGCTGATCGCTCTCTCTCTCTCTTTCTGTCTCTTTCTCTTTCGTCGATGCTCTTTAGTCAACCTCTGTTATTCTTTCTCGTGAGATCTTTCTTTGTGATCTTTTCTTTGTATAAAATCTTGTCGCTCGCCGTTAATCAAATATCTCTTCTTATGAAGATTTGATGAAAATAGAATTATTTTAATGGTTCTTCCTTTGGCAAATTGGTTGTTGCTGCTATTGTTGTTGTTGTTGTTGTTGTTGTTTGTTCTTTGGTGTTGTTGTTGTTAACCGGAATTTACTATTTTGGTATTGTTCTAAAAAATATTTCGTCGTACTTTGAAATCGTTGGAAGTCCGTTTTGGTGTTCGCTTTTTTCTGTTTTAACGTTTTTTCTCTAAATGTCTTGTATAAACATTAATTTCTTTAAGAAGATCAAGTCTTGTTTTGAAATGTAAATATATATATATACATATATATTTTACTCGTATTATATATATATATATACCTATATATAATAGAAAAAACACTTGTCTAACTTTACTATATTTGGTGTTATAATAATATTTTTATGCCCGAACCTTCGTTTCGTAGTGCGTCCTCAATTCGTTACGCCCTGTAAATTCTGTAAAAAAAACCTTGTGGTATATCGTCTCGCTGACCGTCTTTTTCAAACGTTGAGCATTGAGAAACAACTCGTGAATTTCTTTACCGATGATTTTGTTAATCTCTAATACGATATATCGTACAACACTTTCTTAAAAAACTTTGATGAAAAAACACGCGAAATACGTTAAATTTTCACACTTGTATTTTTTGGAATTGCTTTTCTTTTTTTCACTTTTTCACTTTCTCATCTCCTTTTGTTCACATTCAAAAAATTTAAACACAAAGTAACCGTGGGAAATTTAATGAATTCTTTTATGTAAAACTCAGATCGAACTTTTATTTGTCCTTTTTTTACTTTATTGAGAAATTCCTCTTTTCTTTTCTTGATTGCTGCCTGCAGACTTTTTTTTTATAAGAGTCTCAGTTATCTGCAATGATAAAAATTAACATTATTAGACAACTGTTAACAATGTTACTTTAACAGCATTGAGTTTTAGATGCTTATGCTATTTTACATGATCTTAAATTTAAAAATTAGATATTCTGAATGAAGTATAAATTATTGTATTTTTTTGAGTATAGTATAATTTAAACTTATAAATAGATTTGATTCAAAGAGCAGGCTTCTAATGTTATGTTAACAGTAGCTCTACAGACACTGTTAGACAATTTTGAAGATAGAATTTCTAACAGCGTGTTAACAGTGTGACATCGTTTCTAAACTAATTTAAAGTTTGACTTAAGGTTAGACTTAATTTTAAAATAAAAGTTGACAAATCTTAAGTAATAGTATCACAATGAAATCTTAACGATCTTTTGTACGATTATAAATTCAGAATAGGTGTTCAAATGGTTGTTTTAAAAAAACATTTTTATAATGAAATTGTATAGAAATTCTAGTTTGAAAAACAGGATATTATATTTGAGTTAGTTGAAAGTTACATGTAGGATAGATAGGATAAAGCTCTAGATAAACATAAAATAACTATAAATAATAAAAAAATATCTAAAATTTGAGCTGAGAGATATGTTGTAGATCTACAAGTTCCTGAATTTTGGACGTACTGAGGCGACGACGACGTGCGCTCTTTTCTGAGCTCGACTTTAAAATTGGCGTAGAGTATATTCATATATTCATTAATATATGTACTTAATACGTTTGTGGTTGTTCTTTAAGTACTTAGTTAAAGTCTGTTTGGTGTTCGCTTTGTTTTTGTTTACCAGTTTGTTAGTTTGTTAGTTAGTTTTGTTTGTTTTTGTTTTGTTGGTTGCTGTTTTGCGGTTTTGTTGTTGTTGTTGTTGTTTTGTGTACTACGAAACAAGGAGAAATCATACAGCGACGCAAATGATAAATTATATGAGTAGAATAATACAAAACGCGCTTAAAAAAGAACCGCGTTTGCTGGATACGCCGAAGACTGCTTGACTCGTACTGATTGAGAGAGAGAGCGACGCTCGCCCACCAAGCAGCGACTGCGACAGCGGCAGCGGCAGAGCGTCAACGTCAGCAGGAGCAGCAGCAGCGGCCGCAACGTATCCTGTGTTGAGCGAGCACAACAATAACAACAAAATGCTTTAACGACACCTACGTGTAAAGGCGCCCCGAAAGCTCTCAACACAGCTCCTATGAAGCTCTCAACACAGCTTTTTTCCGGCATCAAACTCTACACAAGGCTGCGCTGCCACTGTCGCTGCCACTGCCGCTGCCGCAGCGACTGCGACTGCAACTGGGACAAGTCTCCAAAGCAAAACTTGATTTCGTTTGTTGGCAACTGCATTTGATAATTTACAAACAAGCTACAGTTGACTTAAATATAGCCAACTGTACTATATAAGGCAAATATATATATATATGTATGTATGTGCATACTATGTATTCATAAATAACTTATATATGTACGTCATCATTGCCGATATCATTTGCCACTAAAAATACAATCTATATAATCTATGTCATTTGCAGACATGTCCTCTTCAATTTCTGTCCTTCTTGTTGCCTTTTCATTTTACATTTTCTGTTATTTTTTTTTTCTTTTGCCCCGCATATATTTACAGTGTGTACACATCCTTGCCATAATTAAAGTGCACACTTGCAGTAAGTCTCAACTATTATATATAAAATGGGATGTACGCAAATGCATACATATGTGCTTTGTTTCCACTAATTGAATGCTTAACAGATCATACTATATCAAATTATTTCAAAGTATCCTTAAAGAATGTCAAGTATATTCATTTTAATTCAAGGCTGTCAGCCATAAAAATTTTGGAAAAGGCTCGGTTTGGTGGCCCGAATCGGTATATCCCCGAAACAACTATTAAATGAAAGGAAAAATATCGGAAACGTTACTGGAACCGTTATCTGAAACTTACTGTTCTATTTTTAGCACCAGAACAGTAACTGAATTTAAATCTTTTTCAGGAACCAAAAACCAACATATTCGAATCGAGGCCTAGATTTAGAGAAAAAACATTTTTTTCCGAAATGTATTGTTTGAGTGCAGAGGCCGAACCATGTCGAATTTGACATTCCGCTTTGGTTTTTGCAAGCTCAGAATTCTTAAAATGAGATTTTTCTAAAATATTTTAAGTATGTTATGGGTTAAACTCATGTCTTTAAATAATCCCATTATATATGGTATTAGTTTTCAGTACAAAACATACTAATTTTTTTTAAGTTAATTTCAATTATATCAAAAATTATATACGGTACAAAAAATTCTAAACTATTTTAAAGTAAATAACATTATTTTTGCCATTATCTTCTAAATTCGGACTAAGTTCAGTAAAATCGGTCCGTATTTCAGTTAGCTGTCAGAGGAAAGAGCAGTCAGAATTTAAAATTAAAAATCGATTCATACATAATATAAGAAGTTAACTAAGTAAACATTCTTTTAGGCAATCGAATATGTTTAATCGTATTGCTGCAGAATGTTGAGATCGAAATTGATAGGAATCTGGTACAAAAAGAAAGCATGCGTTCTAACATAACATTGAACATTAAAATAAACTAGTCTATCTAGTTAATCCCCATCTTATTAAACTTCGAACATTAATGAAGAGCTCTTGAAAATCCGCGTTGCAGATTATTACTTTAGCTCTTCCTTTGAGTACTTTTCTTTTCAATAATTAGATACTGAATTCATTTGAGAGCTTTCCCCACTTCCTGGTCGTATCCAAAGTAAAGACTGCTGCAACTACCGTTAGATATAAGGGGAGAATCGCTCGGAGGGTTTCGTCAATTGCAATTAGAGAGCTCAAGTAACATTCGGGTCAAACAGCTGAAGGATAAAGAGAATGGAAGATGAAGAGGAAGAGGAAGGAAGAGAGAAACAGAAGTAGGGATACAATGAAAAAGAGAGGTAAGAGGCAAATGGAGTTGCTTTTGAACAATTTTCAATTAATTAAAATAAATAATGAAATTATGTGCGGTTGCTGGGCCGATGCCAAAAGCACCACCCGACCACCAAACCACCACATTGGGTGGTTGGGTGGTTGGGTGGTGCACTGTAGGGACACGAGGCAACTGGATCCTAGCGTCCGCTTGGGCATTCACCATTCGTCTTATCTAAGCCAAAAGCTGTGCTGCATACATAATCAGCTAAGAGGGGGGCGGGGGGTTTCTCTGCTCTATATACGAAAATGCAGGCAAAACAAAATCAATGCAACTGCGCAAAGCACAGCGCAAAAAGCTTTCTGCATTTTATACTCCGCTATCAAAAAGTAGTATGATAACTTTGTGATTATGCATGTAATAGGAAGCATCTGAGACTCTAAAAATAATATATATTATTGGGTCGATATAGTTATGGTATGATAATATAAGATTTCAAATTTAATCAGATCTTTTTGACTTACAATTTTGCAACTATTTAACATATCATATAGTTGCTATCGAATATGCATATTCCTTATTCAAAAACAACATTACACAACACTTATTATGTATATTTTAAGAAGTACAATCTGGTCACACTTTGATCTCTCTCTTTCCTTTTTGATTTGTGATGTGCATGTGGCGTGTGTCGCCAGCTCATAAAATAATAATTAATAATTGAAATATAAAACTACTTAAACTTCTTAAACTGATTTATTTATTTTGATTTATTAGGGATCTATATTACAACAGTTGCCATAGGATCGGTCTAACATTTAGGATTTTGTGATCTCTGTTGTTTTAAATGTTTAAATCATATCTACAATCATACCGCAAAATGTAACAAAAAAAAATCATAAAAAACTTAAATTTTTTAAAAGTTGTATTTTATATATGAGATGCAATTACTAAATTAATAAATTTTAAAAATTTTAGTTTGCTTACTGTTGTATTTTCTTTGCATCTTGATTAACTTTTTTGAGCTGGAAATAAAATTCGTCAAATTATCTTTCTACCTTCCATTTGTTGGGCTTATTTAAATAAAAATGAACAAAAATTAAAAAAAATCGAATTTATATACATAAATATGTTGCTGAACAAAATTTCAAAAGATGTGAGATCTTAAACCTTTTTAATTTTTATTTACTGAATGTAAAATACATATTAAAACTATTCTTAAATAGTTTTAGAGAATAGATAGTGAGTATCTCAATGTCGAGCTCACTCAATTGTAGCATTCTTGTATTTGTTACTCGACTTTGTTATTAGTGAAAAGCTCCCGTAGGGGCGCTGCCTCTGGAGCGTGTGTAGACTTATGCCGGGGCGCAGTCGAGCCCGTGGAGAGTTCTTTCGGCAGCCTATCCACTCCTCCCCCCCGCCTCCTTCCATTGTAGTTGGAAATTGGAGCAACTCGTCACGGGGCTGCAACATCCTGCAGAACGCAGGATACACAACCGCCGACGACGCTGCCGCATCCGAAATTGTGTCAAGCTTTTTGGCGAGTTTGGTAAGGCGAAGAGGCGAAGAGACACGCCCCGAAAAAGCGCCGGCCGGCATCCTTCCATCATCCCCCCTCCCCATCATCCCTTATCATGCGACTTCTCTCCATATAGACATATATGGGTTTGGTCAACTCTTATCTCTTTTCTCAATTATTGTAGCATCTCTTTAGCCTTAACTTGACTAACACAAAAATTGCGCTGGCATTAAAGCCATATGTGCCGCTTGCCTCCAGGCACGTGTCACACTCCTCCTCTCTATAAAGAAAAAAGCCCCTTCTTGCCAAGTTCCTTAAGTCCAAAACTCAGATGAACTCCCAGTTGGATAAGCATGTGCAAGCTTCGAATAAGCTAATCAAATATGCGGAAAACTGGCATAAGGAAAAGGCAACCTAACCTATAAATAGTATGCCTAGAAATAGTCCTTAACTCCGAAGAGAGTACATCTTAATAAAGACTGTTTAATACCCTGTATACAGCCCGAAAGTGCACCAACCTTAGTTGTTTAACCAAAAATCCGCACAGTTATGACAATTATGTCAATATGATACAGAAACTGAACAGAATTATATTTACAACAGTCGTGCATATCTGCTTTATTTCCCTAGTACAGGGTATGCAAATCAACACACTTAAATGCTGCATTTAGCTAGAAAACAAAGACATTGCTATTTATATAAACAGAAACTGAACAGAATTATATTTACAACAGTCGTACATACCAGCTTTATCCCCCTAGTACAGGGTATGCAAATCAACACATTTAAGTGTGCTGAGTTTAACTAGAAAACAAAGACATTTCTATTAATAATTTCTCATAGAAGCCGCTTTGGTTTCAAGCAAGTTGGGATAGAATTGCAATTTTAATGAGCTTAATTCTTGAAGTTCTTGGACATTTTCTCCAATAGCAAATAATTCGATGCAGTTTTAGAGAATATAAGCTGAAAATAAGATTTCTGCTACTCCGGACGTTTACAGGATAAAGTTTATTTTAAAACTAGCTGAGTGAAATCATCACCTAAAAGGAATAGTTTCAGTTAAGGGATAAATAAGTATGAAACTATTATAAAATTGATCAGAATTTACAGGACAAAGTATTTGAAGAAAAGACATAACTACTGTATAGAAATCGAAATCCCAAACAGACTTAATTGCATAAAATCCAATTTCTGTCAATTAAAATCCAACTTTACAGCCTTGAATTAAGTGGATTTTAACGATTCAAATTGGCCAATATCCCTGTCCTTGTCCCCCCTCCGTGTGACCAGTCAGTTGCAGTTGCAGGTCGTCAGTTTTAAGGCACATGAAGAAACCGCAGAAACCACATGCAGAGTTTACCCAGTCCTCAAATGGCATTTTAACGCTTCAAATGCATAACGAGGGTGGCTGAAAAGGGCTTATGCAACACACACACACACACACACACACACACACACACACACACACACACACACACACACACACACACACACACACACACACACACACACACACACACACACACACACACACACACACACACACACACACACACACACACACACACACACACACACACACATGACCGACTAATTGCTTTAAGTGGCAATGGGAAAAATTTCAAAAACAACAAATGTCTCACAAGTCGCTGCACATTGGCTAATTTATCAAAAAAAAAAAAAAATAAAAAAAAAAATGGAAAAAAAAACGCAAATGAAAATACTCAAAGCAGCTGTCGAGTGACTTCCGTTTCCGCAACGACAACGATGAGTGCTTTTACATAAGATAGGGGAAGGTGTCTGCCACCCCCCACCCCCCTCTTCACCCCTCTATCTTATTTCTACCCCTGATTCTGCTTCCTCATGAAACGCATACTAATCAGTTGGAAAATAATCAACATGGCCAGCGGCTGTTGCTGGCTTTATTGAAATTCTCATATGCAAATATATTCGCATACGTATTTATTTAACATATATCTGTCCTTTATTTCGGCATTGGCCGTGCATTTTATAAGCAATCTTATAAATTTGTAGTCGATCAATATGCATTTTAATCTTCAAACAATCAATAATTCTATTATTTTTAATCTTATTATATTTATTATTTAAGTTATTATATTATATATTTTTACTACACTGGATAAAAAGACCAAAAAAATGTCAGTTTTTAATGCAAGAATAAACATTTTAAAACTTTCGGAAAGTATAAATATGTTATATTTTAATATTATTATATATATCGAAATAAAACAATAAAAAAAAAATTTCTTTCTTTTTTATTTTTTGACCTAAAAATTAAGAACATTTATTTTTATAATAAGAACATTAATTTTTATAATAAGAGATTGGTCTTATTTGAAATGCTCTTAAAACAATATGTTTTTTCTTATTTTAAAAAAGTTAGGACTTCTAAGTTTTGAGACCAAAATCTTAATTTTAAAACATTTTTTTTATCAGTGTACATATATACACATACTCCCATCGGGGTAGTTTCCTTTAAACCCCTTAAAGTCCTTTACATTTAATATTCATTGTAAGCTTTTTTTGGATTAAACTTTTGGATTAACAGATAAATATTACCTAGACATATTTGTATGTGTAGTAAATTAATTTTCCACCTAGGGAAAATATATCTTTGAAATTAAATCAGGTATTCATTTATATAATCAGATCGCCATTTTGCCAATCAATTAGTCAGTTTTTATTCAGTCCATCAGTCAGTCATTTTTGTCATTTAGTCAGTCTGTTTTGTGAGCAATTTTTCAGTCAATCCACACAACGAGTTTAATCTTTTACTATACATTGCTGCATTTAATTTATGCATATTTGTGCAATTTAATACTTATATATTCATTTTAATTGAAATGCATGAAAAGATAACACGAATTTTGTGTTTCAATTACAAGTAACTTTTCCCATTCGCATTCGCATTTGCTAAGCTGCTGCTGACATTGCGTATACGCCCTGCAATCCAAACTATGCAGCATTCCATTCCAACATACATACAAAGTCACATCATTTTCACGCATGAATGTATGCGTGTAAATTCAGCTCTCACTCGTACACTTACACACACTCACACGAGTGAGTGAAACGAGTAGAGCAGAGAGAATGCAACAAACGCTGCTGCTGTCTCGCTCGCACACAAATATATTGCTATATCGGATAGGAGAAAGGTGTAAAGGCAAAAGTAAGGTAACAGCAAAAAATGCATGCAACTTGCAAAAGTCTTACATGCTCGACTAGAACATACCCAGTGTTTTGGAAATGTTTCAGTATTTTTCGTATTTATTGTTCGATTTGTTTGAAAAATTTATGATTTATAATGACATTTAAAACATATATGTTTGTGTGTGTACCTAGGCCCAAGTCCACATACATATGTACAAATTATACCCTCGTTTTATTGCATTCAATTTTTACAGGGTATAAAAACCGACAAATCTAACGATGCGTTGCTGGAATATTTGCATTTGAAATTGAGAAATTATCCCTCTATTTATATGCATCGTAGGTGCGTGTGTATGTGTGTGTTTGGGAGTATGTATGACGTGATCAAATGTGTATGTGCATACACATATGTGCTCGATGTAAGTACATATTGTTAGTATTTAAACACAGCAAAAATGCACACGACGAGCGACACAAAATTGCGAACTTAAATAAAATATTATTTTAATGAATATTTATTCGAATTTATTTGTACAATTCATATATAAATCATAACTAAATATCTATCTATCTTTCGATATAATTGGAAAACAAAAAGTTACTTATTTTAAATAAAACTAATTTAAGGTTTAGCTAAAATTTTAATTAACAAAGTACCAAAATAATTGCCATATGAAAAACATTTTGTTTATTTTGTTACTATACAATTTTAAGTTAGGAACTAGTCGTTGCTTTTATTGGGTCTACACTGTATTGCAGCAAGCATATAGTACATAGGTGAACACTCATTCAGTTTTACTCTGGTTCCCTTTATGTATTCATGCAGCTCTTCTAGCGAGTATATACAAAGTACAGGGTGACATTTTGTGGTAGGTTCATGAATAAGTAAGTAAATACAGTAAAAAATGTTTAATTGTGAGTACTACAATTTGTGGAAAATTTAACTCAAATAAGTAAATACAGTAAAAAATGTAAATTGTGAGTACTAAAATTTGTGGAAAATTTAGCTCTCAATGGAGAGTGTAAATAATTTGAAATTCTTATACCCTGTAAAATTTTGCTAAAATTCATATTTTAAAGCTGTCAGTTCATTGTGCCTGTTTTTAAGCGAATTAATAAACATTTCCACAAATTTCAGATGAACTTTATGGGAATTAAAGAAGTTAATTTTTTAGTAATCGTTCATACGGATAATCGAGCTTAAATAATTTTTTGTTGCATTTTTGATGAAACAACCTTTAAATCGGTTGAGTTTTTATGTCTGAAAAGAAGCACCCAGTTAAAAAAGATGTTGCACCCGTAGAAATAATTTGCACATTGCTGGAATAAATAAACCAAGCGAATAAAATTCACCAAAGCACATTTCAACAACAGCAACAGCAAACCAGAATGAAGAGAGAATCCTGGAGTTGATGGACTGGGAGTGAAAAAGAATGGAGGATTGAGGATTGAGGATACTCGTTGAGGGAAAACCAACAACACAATCGAATGCCCAAAAAAGCGCTGCTTGAGCGTGTTTTCCCATTGTGTTTGTAGGTGTATGTGTGTGAGTGTGTGGGTGTGTGTGTGCATCTGTGTGTGTGTGTGTGTGTGTGCCTAGAACTCAACTCAACTGGCATCCAAGTCAAAGTGAACACAACCCAAGTTGAGCCACCCCATCACAGGGGATGCTCTTCACTCGAATCTATCCACAAATATCTTTGTTTGTGTGCGAGTATGTGTGTGTGTGTGTGTGTGTGTGTGTGTGTGTGTGTGTGTGTGTGTGTGTGTGTGTGTGCACGTGCTCGCTTTGCCATTAGAAAATTAGTGATGCTCTAAGCAGCAACAACAATTGGGCAACTCTGGAGCACATTTTGTGAACCTGGAAATTAAATGCGATGCATATAAATTTAAGTATTTACATATACTTATCTTAAAGCTTTTGCCTCGAATTATTTACAATGCTCTTAATACCAAATAGAACGCTTTTAAAGTTGTTAAATTTATACTAGACCAATCAACTATTTTCATATAATATAATCTTGCTTGGATGCATGCATTTAAAAAAATTTCATTTATTTACGCCAAAAGCTCAAAACTTTCTTGGAACTACATAATTTACTTACGAGCTTAAATTTTATTTTTTCTCTAATGCCCTAACTATCTATATGAACTGGGCTTTTACGACTTTTACTTTAGTGGAATTTGGTTCCTTCTTTTAGCAACAGCTATAACATATATTAAATCCAAACCAATTAGTTTACTCAATCATATAACTGTCGTTCAAATGAAGCCGTCAAGCATTACACTTCAAAAAATGTATTCCTTTTGAAGATATCTTTACAAATAGTCAAATTGTTCACCTTTAAATCAGATCTAAGAGAGAGAGTATTATTTCCCAAATCATTACGATAGCAATTAAAGACCTGTCAACGTAGGTTGAAGATGGAGTCTTCCCTTTTGAAGAGATAAACCTCGTCGAGCCCTTAAAGCAAACTCATTTGTATAGACTAACAATTAAGAATTTATTTAAAGTACAGCTGCAGTTCTGGCTGCATCCGGTGTATCATCTCGTTATATGCATTCATGTAGATATTTTTGTCAGACCAAGGAAATAGAGAAACATAAAAAAAATTTGGAACTTAATGTACAACAGATATTATTAAAAAAAATATATATATATATTTATCGCCTGTAATTTGAACAGGAATGTATAAGTTATCTAGCCCGTTTGATTAGATGGCGGCAGATCTCCGGCCACTGCTTGGGTGACCAGCTTTGGTATGGCATGAACTACGACTGGAGCCTGTGTTAACTTGGCAGCCATCAAAGGTTCCGGTGGACTATGGAAGAAGTAAAGCAGAAATCCGGCAGCCAGAACAACGTGAGCACTGAGTATACCAATGATAAGAAATAGGGAATACTGTGAATTGCGTAGCGCTGGGGTGAGAACGGCAATCAGCACGGTGCCAGAGAGCATTGCGGCCGTTATAACCAGCAGCCACTGTAATAATGATATCTGCAATAAAAACAAGAATTTTAACATTAGAAACAGGGAAAAACTCAAGAGATCTATAATAACTAAATTTATTTAAATTTAATGCAAATTTAACTTAGAGGCCAAATCATGTTCAAAATGACATTCCGTTTGAAAATCGGTTCAGTTTTGATCAATTTATGACAGTTTGAAGTTGGCCAGACTTCGGACTTAGCCACTTTACAAGTCAAAATTTTTGTTCAATTTTACATGATTTTTTACAAAATAATGAAAGGTCTCAGATTCAAGTTTAAAGTGTTATTTTATACTAATTACGATATAAGGAGTTGATTAAAAGTGAAAACTTGAGATTTTAAAATTTGAATTTTCAAAATTTCAAAGGGTCCCCCCTTACCATCAAAATCGAATTCTAGCAAAAAATACATTTTTTTTAAAAGTTAATAACATTTAAATGCAGAATGAATTTAGAGTCCAAATCATGATCAAAATGACATTCCGTTTGAAAATCGGTGCAATTTTGATCAAGTTATGACAGTTTGAAGTTGGTCAATTCTTCCGGAAACGGTTCCGGTGTTACTCTCTGAAAAATACTTACATTGATGACCCAGAGTATGGAAACGGGTATATAGATGGCCAAGCTGTAGCCATAGATGCACATGAGGGACAACAAAGTTGGAGTGTAGCTCGCCTGCATACACCGAGCAAGACAAAAGACATAAAAAGGAGGGAGAGAGAGAGAGAGTGCATGAGTGAGTAAGAGATGCAATATTCAAGTGCATATCAATGTTATACTAACACTGTCCGTTTCAATGTCATCCGCTTGATCCACCGGCTTGAGACTATACTTAAAGAGTGCCCAGAGAATGGCTGGCAGAATGTTGGCATATAGAAATATGCAGGTGGCAGCATAAGAGACCAGATGGAAATTATAATGCCAGTGATAACTGTCATTTGCCTGCTGCAAATAGCTGGCAATGTTACCACTAATCGCAATTAAGAAGATCTATAAAAAGGAGGACAAACTTTAGTTATATATTTTATACATATATATTTCTAAAATATCTACCAGCGTTATAGTTATCCAGAAGGGACCATACAAATCCGGATTCTCGCCAATGTTCATGCGCAAATAGTTGGCAGCCGCGCGTTTTGGTATCATCGAGTTGACAATACGCTCCAGCACCATATATGTGTCCACGTTAAAGAATTGCTGATAGTATTCGATGGTCAGAAAGGAGAGACGTGCACCGCCAGCTGCCGTATCCGTTGAGGTGTCTTGTGCACCACCAGAGCCACCGCCTCCACCGCCAGTCATCGATTGTGCGGTGTTACTCATATCATAGATAAGATCGGCCAGTGGATCACCACGTTGGCGTTGTGCGTTAAAGTTGCCACTACCAATACCACCGCCAATACCACCGCCACCGCCAGTTGCATGCGTTGGCGAGTTCACATTGATTTGTGCTGGTGTGCCGCTATTTGTTGTGCTATAGTCGCGAAACTGTAGCAAATCATCGGCGGTCGGTGTTTCCATATTGCAGATTGCTGATTGCCAATCACAATTGAATTGTCTGAACGTTTTATACCGTAAATCTAACACGTATTTATCGCACTGACTATTTGTTTTTCTCGTTTTTTCTCATACTCATACGTCAGCTGTTTACTTGGCGCTGCCTTCAACGTATTATCTACAGTGCTGCCAACTTTTTAGAAAAAAAATAGCTATTTCTGGCTGGAAAGCATTCGAAAAGTAGCTAAAATTGCGCTGCAAAATGGATAAATACAGCTCGTTTAGGTGAACATGTTCACTTGTTCTTTTTTCTGAGATGAGCTGTCAACTCACCCAGATTGCTCAGTTGCTCACTTGTATAGCCGTATTTCCGGCTAATTTAAAATTTTTCAAGCATCCAACCATAAAAAATAGTTAGAACGATGATGAAATAATTTCATCATGGTTAGAACGATGATAAAATAATTTCATCATGGTTAAGACGATTATGAAATAATTTCATCATGGTTAGAACGATAATGAAATAATTTCATCATGGTTAGAACTAGCTATAAAATAGCTAAGTTGGCAACAGTGTATAGAGATTTGCTCTAGGGGATACATCGATATGCTTAATCGCAATCGATAACATAAAAATGTACAACACTGGAGCTCGTTGCGTCGTCAGCCAACACTTTTTGCAGCTGCAGCACAAAACAATTCGCAGCTCCAACATTTTTCACTCGATTTGTTAACAAAGTGGGAGGTATACAAAACTAATCAAATCAAATCGCAGTTGTACACCGCCGTGCAAAACGAGTGCTATTGTCGGCAACAACAATAACAATAACAGCAAAGTGACCGCGTGAGCAATATAAACAAACGAGAGGTACACAAATGCCAGTAAAAAATGGCGAATCGGATGCTGAGGGCGACGTCTCTGGGGCAGAGTCGGAGCACTCGAACTCTAGCCAGGCACACGACACCTCCGACGAGGAGGAGGAGGAGGCCAATGAATGCGACTCCGATGATTCGTCCGAAATGGATGCCAGCGAAATTGAGAGACGTCGAGCTGAACATATGGAAGACTTGGGTATGCATTAAATTGGCGCCAATTTTTGTGGACCTTAATTGTGAATAACATTTATCCATATCCATTTATAGCGAGCTTGGAGCGACAGTTTAGTCAATTGCGAGAGCAATATTACTACGAGCGAATCAGTCTCATTGAGCGGCAACTGTCCGAGGTGCGATCCGGAAGATCCGAGGAGTTTGTACAGCCACAAAAGGAACTGGACAAGGTGTATCGCACGCGGATTGAGGTCGCCGACGTCTTGCGCAAGTTTCGCCTGCAAAACATTGAACACAAATACTTGTCCGAGGAGCAGGCAGCCTCCCAACACTTTGAGGTATGTTCTTAACCCAATCTCTGGGCCAAAACAACCAAATCTATATGGATTTTCATTTTGCTTACAGAGTGAAAAGCAAATGACTTTAGATTATCTGCGGGAGGATCTAATGGAGCGCATACGACGGCTCGAGGAGGATCGACACAATGTGGAGATCTCGTGGGATAATTGGGGCAATGACAAGCGGCAAAGTAAAGTGCGAGGACCGGGACGAAAAAAGGCAGTCACTGTTACGGGTCCCTATGTTGTATATATGCTGCGCGAAGAGGATATTATGGAGGATTGGACCATTATACGAAAGGCCCTCAAACGTTCCTCAACGGCGGCCGTGGCAGCAACTGGCGGTGGTGCCACATCAACGGCCGGCGGAGTCAGCGGCCTAGTAGGCGTACCCCTAACGGCCACCGCAATGGCGGGGGCCAATGGATAACGGTGGCGTGCAGCTGCTGCTGCTGCTGCTTATGCCAATGCCCATGTCCATGGCCATGGCCGCAACACGGAATTTACCTGACACAAGCGGCTGCTTCTCCACTCACCTCACTATTGTTGTTAACTGCTGCCCCTAACATTATCATTACGATCTTACGATTTCGATCTTACGTTCAATTATGCTATGACTTATTGTTTAGTCTAAACAAACACAAACACAAACAACAACAAATCAAGAAAGATACAACAAATGTAACTAATTTTAAGCGCATACATTTAGTATAAATTAATCTAGTTATAAATTTATGCACGCAAATTGTATATAATGAATTATAAAAACTTTTGAAAGCTCTATGAATAACGCGTACGACGTTTATGTCCGAGAAAATATAAATATGTGTAATAAAGGTCACACATCCCCGCAGTAAATGCATGTAATTTATTATATGTATAATTATTATATAAGCACATACTTATATTCTAGACTCTAAAGACGAACATCAAATTGTACACAAAATAAATCCCATTTTTTTTTTCTCTAAAACTGAAAACGAACATCAATCGAATTAATTGTGTAACACATTAGATTTAAAACAGTTCTATAAAAAAAATGTAGGTAGCCGAAAGGCTTTAACAGTCAATGCTGTATGAAATAAACAAATAAAAGTGTGTTGTACTTGTTTCGAAGAAAATTAAAAAAATGCGAAAAAAAATTAAAGATCCAAAGAATTTGGTTTTCTTGAGATTTCTTTTTTTGTATATGGTATAGCTTTTTTTTAGTTTTACGACTAGTTCGCCGAATCTAAGTATATATGTATTACAGTTCCCAAGACAGTTTCTTACAGACCCTTCTTATAAGAACTTTTCAGATGAATAATTCCATACAAATTTGATTTTCTGACCATATCAAGTCCTAAACGCAAAAATATCGCAAGCGTCAAATATCGAATTTTACGCAGTAAAGTATTCTTTTACTTATAAAAAATATGTGAAAATTTTGTTAAAACTTGAATTACAGTCTGTTTGATATATTTTATGTGTATAATAGATAACATATCAAATACTTGAAGTATAGATGCGTTTGAAACTTATTCAGGTTTGTTGCAGAAAAACAAACCTACCGAAAACCGTCCAAAATATTTATATTTTCGAAACTTTGTGAACATTTTTGTGGGAAATTAAATTGCGGTCCATTTGATTATTTTATGTATGTAAGAGATAATATTTCAAATACTTGCGATATAGATGCGTTTGAAACTTATAGACGTATTTACAACAATAAAAATGTTTAGAACTCAATATTCTCATTATATCGAAATGTTGCATAGTTTAGGTAACATTTAATTGTTTATTGCAGCATATTTCTAGGCAATTATAACATGAAATGGCAGCAGCTAAAAGCCCTTGGCTTTGAGATGCTCCCGCAGCACGTCCACGTAGTCGCCATGGATGTGAATCTGACCACTCAGCTCGTTGACACGTGTGGCACACAGTTTTCCATTGCGCGCACGCTCGACGACGGCACGGAGATCACGTTCCAGTGCCCAGATGTCCCCCTGGACGCGTCGGACGACGGTTAGGCGACGCTGACCGCGGAAGCGGGTGTGCAGATAGACGGGCACCATGTGATTCTTGGTGCGTGCCACAAAGTAGCCATCTGTGGTGCCATCGCTTGTCTGCGGCTTCCAGCCGGATGGATATGCCGCCTTGGCCGCCGGCTGTGGCACTGTCGTTGGCGGCAGCAGGCGTTCCACGAACTTCCATTCGGGCGGATTGTGTACAACCTCAACTTCGGGATATTGATCCAATGGCTGCACTTCTCTCGACGAACGAAAGTTGGACAAGAGTGCGGGTTGTGTGTGCAGCGATCGCGTGAGCTGTAAAATGGCATTTGTTGTATGAATAATTTATGGCACTTGTCGGCGAACCACTCACCTGTGTCAGTCTGTGCTGCAGCAGACTGGTTACCATTAATTTAGCACTTGCTGCCATATTTTAAGTCAATCTAAAACAAAACAAGTCGGCGAGCTAGAAATTATGTTACATATGCGCTCAGTGAACCTGTAGCGGAACCGGAACTGGAACCAACAGTTGCCGACGTTGCCACCGTGAGTGAAAAATCTTGTGAGGAGCAGCATTTTGAATTGGTTTAAAAAGCAAACAATTAAATTGGCTTGTTATATAATATAGTAAAATATAATTGCTAGATTTATTAATAAAATAAATTTAATACAAATAAAATAGAATAAAATCCAAATATCTTACGCACATGTGGAAACGAAACACTTGCCATTATTATTGGTGCTGCCACTGTGCGCTTAAAGTGTTGGGAAGAGCGGCAGATTTGAATTGGCGCCATATTTATTGATAAATATGTAAGTATGTCTGCAATAAGCTAAATTTCATACAT
This sequence comes from Drosophila falleni, assembly GCA_035045575.1. Lineage (NCBI taxonomy): Eukaryota > Metazoa > Arthropoda > Insecta > Diptera > Drosophilidae > Drosophila > Drosophila falleni. The sequence goes on along the minus strand of JAWNOV010000185.1, from coordinate 3,091,464 downwards.
ATTTACAATGTACATGTATGCAGTTCCATAAATTATGCACATGCACTTGTGCACACATGCAAGGCTGACACAATTTGCAATGCGTGTGTTGGTTGTGTGTGTGTGTGTGTGTGTCTAATATTGCATGCAACAAATGCCGACTGCGACGTCATCGTTGCGAGTTAAAGCTAAAGCTTTTTTTTTTGCATGCACACACACCTACATACTATACATATACATACATATATACATACATACATAGTCAAACACAAGCTTATTTTAATCATTAACGCTGCAGCTGCTTTGGTTGTTGTTGTTGTTGTTGTTGTTGCTATTGCTGTTTGCTGCATTTGATGTTTGGCATTGTTTACGTTGCAGCTTTTATTTGTCAGCTTTTACGCTCAGTTTCAGTTTCAGTTTTCTCAGCGCTTTCGTTGCGACAAGTTGTTGCTGTGCCATAGCAAAAACTCAAATACAAAATTTAAAATAAATAACAATAAAGTGCTACTCGTTTTGTTGCAGCTGTTAAGCGCGCGCAAAATCTAAAAAAAAGAATACAAAATCCAATCGACTGCTTTGGACTTCCCCCACTCCACCTCCCCCCCAACTGACAGCTGCAGCGCGCGCATTTACCGCTGAAATTGTGTGGTGTAATGTATTTGGTGTTTACTGTTGCTGCTGCTGCTGAAATTGTTGTTGTTAATTTAACGGTGTCACAGTCAGTGCAGTGCCAGTGTTGTAAAGCGTTCACATTGCGCGAGCATGGCACGCAAGGATGATCCCGTTTTCAATGTGAAATTTGTGGAACTTGTTGAGAAGCAGGCTTGCTTATGGAACTACACACACCCGGGCTACAGCAAAAAGGAGGAAGTACAAAAAGCTTGGCAACATGTGGCCAATGAGATAAAGGACACAGGTATAAACATTATAAATACAAAATAAATACAAAAATATTGCGAAATATGCAACAAATTGAAACAGAAACTTTTCATTTGTAGATTTCCATTTTAGTTTGCTTATGTTTTTTTTTTGTGTTTTCTTTATTTTTCGCATTGCAATTGCGTGCTCATTTGATGTGCGAGTGTATGCGTGTGTGTGTGTGTGTGCTTGTAGCTGGCGCGCGCCTATGATGCAAGCTTTTCACTGCCCCTGTATGTGTGTGTATCTGTGTGTGTGTGTGTGCAATTTCAATGAAATCGCAATTTGTAGTCGTGCCAACTCACTTGCACTCACTCGCCTGCGTTTGTGTACCAACACCAACAGTGGCTGCCAGCTTAATGGACACACTACATTTTTAACTATGCTCTGTTTTCATTTCTTATCAATACTTCAATTTAAATACAAATACTTTACTTAAATTTAAACATTAATAAACATATCTGTTTTTTTTAATTATATTTTTATTTCCGCTGCATTAAAAGATAAAATTATTTCAAATTTCTAATATGTATTTGTAGTGCATTAAATGAGCTGAGAACCACTGTACATACATATACGTCAATATAAAGTTGCCCGCATATGAGTGTCTCTATGTGTGCGTGTGTGTAGGTGTGTCACTGTGTCACACACAGCAATCGCAGCGCGCGGCGTTTGCATGCAATTAGTCGTTGCTTTGCTTGTTGTTGTTGTTGTTTCTGCTGCTGCTGCTGTTGTTATTGTTGTTTTTTATTGCTGCTGCTGCTGTTGGTGTTTTGCCGCTTTTGGCATGTAATTAAGTTTTGTTTTTGTCAGCAACTGCAGCAGCAACATCAGCCTTTAACTCACTGTACTGCAGCAACGATCATTTTGCTGAAATTTACAACACTGCACAATGTTTCCTTTTCGGAATAACCGCACTTTTTAGGTAAGCTTTCAATTAGATGAAAGCTTTTAAATTACCGTAAAACTGGGTACTTCCAGATATACAAACCAAACAAACAAAAAAAAACATAAATTTTTCGTTGAATTACATATCTGGAACACGCCTGAATAATTAAATCATTAAGATTTTAGAATTTTATTTTCATTATTTATCAGGGAATCAAACCGAAACAAATATAGGTTACGGTTTCGGTTCCGGTACGTCCCGAATTGACTATTTCGGTTGTTGTTTCATGCTAATTACGATATAAGCAGTTGATTAAAAGTGAAAACTTGAGATTTAATATATTTAATTTTCGCAATTTCAACGGGGGAACCCTTACCATCAAAATCGAATCTTGTTCGAAAATAATTATATTTTCTAGTTTTAGTTTCTAGTTTTAAGAGCTACTCTAGAGGGTTTTCTAAAGCAAATTGAGATATTGGAATACATTTCAGAATTGTTCAGTTGCTCCTTACGCTACTCATAGGTAACTTCCTGCTAAGTGGATAGGTAAAATGTCCAGAGATTTTATGGCTTTAGTTATATCCCACTTACTATCACTAACACACACACACACACACACAAAAGCCCCTCCCCACGAAAATTACTACACTTTTATAACTTGTTTATTGTCTTGGGCTTATTTTAGTGCGCAACTCGAGGGAACGCTGGCGAACCATCAGGAGCAGTTTTCTGCGATCCTTGAAACTGGCAAGGACACAGACGGGACGAGGCAAGCGTAAATATTATTTGTCCAAGTATTTGCAGTTTCTGATACCCTACACAAAGTCAAGGGCGTGTCACAAGCAAATGCCACCGAATGCCCATCAAAATGCCAATTGCAATCCCAATCCCAATTCAAATACAAACGCAAATCCAAATGGAGGCATGGTGTTGCGCAAACCAAGTACATCGACGACGGCAGCAACATTTTTGGCCACATTGAGCACACAGCCAATGACACGCATTGGACAGATGCGACATCACAGCAATGCGAATGCGAATGCCATTGACCATGATGAGGACACCAAAGACAGCAACGATAGCGATGCAGTTGGAGTTGTTGCTGCAGCAGCAGCAGCAACAGTTGCTCAGCAATTGGAAGTGCAAGTGTCTGAGGAGGAGCAGGATCAGCAGGATAATGATATCGATAATGATAGAAATGCAACACAGACACCACTAAGATTGCAGGCCATCAAAGTGGAGCATCAACAACATCATCAGCAACAGAATAACGATAAAATTGTTGCTGCTGCTGCACAACATTCATTGGTCACATTGCCGGTGACAATGGCGGCGGCATTACGCAATAATCTCGATTGGACGGAGTTAACCGAGTGGCTTAAAGGCAACACCAATGCCAATCAGTTGCAGTTCCATCACCTACACCATAACAACAACAACAACAACAACAACAGCAGCAGCCTTAACCACAACAATATGTTGTCGCATCATGGACATATTGTTGGTACAACAAACACACCGCCACCAGCTGCCAGTACACCAGCTCCAGCATCGCTAGCAACATCTGGAACGTTAACTGGAACTGGAGCTGGTCTGGGATCAGCAACAGTTGCTGGTACGCCGCCAGATGCGGATTATTCGTTTTTAATCAGCCTGCATCCGTATTTGAAGGAAATGAGTGGCAAACAGAATCGACGCTTTAGACAGAAAGTTGTTGGTCTCATTGACAATGTTCTCGACAATGTGGATGTTTAGTTAACGAGCAGCAACATACAAAATAACAACAACAACCGACAGTGCCCATTCGTTATACATATTTTATATATAACTAGCAACTAAATGTACTTGTACTGTTTTTTTTTTCTATGTAAAGCGGATATTGCATTGTTTTTGTTAAACTTTAAACACACAAACACACACAGAGACACATTTGTTATATGTAAATTCAAAAATCTAAAATATGTAATTCAATGCAAATAAAACGCTTTTTCAACACAACAGATTTCAAATAAATGTCGCGTTTTACAGCACTATTATAAGCGCTGCCAGAGTGCTGCAAGCCAAACCAAACTAGTTCGATCCGTGAACCAGTTACCAGACAGCTGATTAGTGCGCTTTCTGGCAACTCCATATGGTAATTACTAGAAATTTAAAAAAAACTATAAGAAAAAAAGGCGAGTCAGCTGCGAATGCAAGCTGCATATTAATAAAGTTTGCTGGCGATATCAAAAGCAGTAACATTCTCATTTTAACAATTGTAAGTAACAGCAGTGTGCGAGTATTTGTTTGAGTGAGTGTGTGACGGCACGTGTAATTATGTGATGTAATTTGTGGTGCAGATAACGCAAAATTTGCACTAAATATGTTATTGTTATTATAATAGTTTCATGTTGCCACCAGTAATCTGGAATATTTTGCACACAATTGGCTGTGCAATAATCTGCAAACCCCAAGACCAAATGTTATTATTATATAAGAAGGTTCACTCTGTTGTGCACTGTGGTGAAAGTTAACATGATTGTTGTTATGGAGACCCTGTAATTGAAATGTACAGAGTTGATTTATTTATTGCTAGCTAAGTGCAGTTGACCTAGAGAAATTTATAATTCTAATCTGGGGATATAAAAACAAATTTTTATTGATTTTTGAATCAAAAAAAAATCCATCAATAAAAAACAAACAAATTTTTTTTCTAACTTTTCTTACGTTCAGTGAATATTTTTATAATATTATTTAATTTCAACTAAAAGCAGTTAAACTAGAGAAACTAAAAATTCAAGTTTGTGGATATTCCAAATAATGTTATGATTCAAAGACCAGAAAAACCCGAATGATTAAAAAACAAACAAATTTTTTTTTAAACTACTCTTAGATGCAGTGAAAAATTTGCATATCAAGTAACATTTAATAAAGAGCTATTTATTTTCTTTCTTTCTGAACTTTTGTCATTTTGCCAACGCAAATAAAATAAAATAGTAACAAGATCACTTTCAAAAGCTACGATCTTGAGTTTTAGTATGAATAATAAGTATAAAAGACGGGATATATCATTAAAATTAGATAACGAACTGAGAATAAACTTAAAAGTTATTCTAGAAACGTAGCGTGTGAATGTTTGTGTTACAGATACTCTCCCAGTCGAGCCCACTCTAGTGTATATTTTTCTAATAAATAGTTATATTGTTTGTGGTTTATGAACAGATAAGAGAGCGGGACAATGGCACGGTCGAGTTAACAAGCAGATATGTCAGTCAGTCAGTCAGTCGGTCAGGAATTGAATTCATTCAACATGAACAAATGTTGCATACAGACGACACAACAGGCGGCGATAACAAAGTCGTCCAATATTGTTGACATGTTCCCCAACAAAAACAACAGCAAGAGCAACAACACCAACAACACTAATAACACCAGCAATAACACCAGCAACAACCAGAAAACAACTTGCAACGGGAGCAACAGGAGTGCATCCTCATGTGTCAACAATTGTCCTGTCACAATCACACCGGAGATTCGTATGCATATTGAAAGAAGGCTACAGACAGCCTATGATTTCTTTGAGGAAACACTGCAATTGTATCGTGTGGATCAGTTGATATTTTGCTTTAATGGCGGCAAGGATTGCACGGTCCTTTTGGATCTGTTGATGCGCTATTGCCGATCGCAGGGTATTGCCAGCAAGGATATACCCATGCTCTACATTGAGTCGGATGACTCATTTGACGAGATCGATGAGTTTGTCGCCAGCTGTGTGCAGCTCTACGATGTCCAGTTGATCAAATATAAGGATTCACTGAAGGTGGCACTCACCCACATGACCGAGGACATGCCACTGATTAAAGCCGTATTTGTGGGTAGCCGCAATACGGATCCATATTGTGAGCATTTGCAATCTATGCAGGTTAGTTCTCTCTCTCTCTCTCCTTCTTTCTATCTCTCTCTCTTTCACATGCACTCTCTCTCACACTCTTTACTCTCTTTGGATTGTAGAAAACGGACAGCGATTGGCCGGAAATGATGCGCTTGAATCCTTTGCTGGAGTGGAGCTATCACGATATCTGGCATTATATACACATGTACAAAGTACCCTATTGTCCGCTGTATTCACATGGATATACATCGATTGGTTACAAATCCAATACGTTGCCCAATCCGCATTTGAAACGCAGCTGCAATCCAAATCCGGACGCAACAGACTCCGGTTGCTATAAACCCGCATGGGAGCTGGCTGATCCCACAAAGGAGCGTGCCGGTCGCATGGCAAAAAAATGATCTGATGAGCCTTCTCCTTACCAATTTAGTTAATTCCATAATTAGCCAATTATGCAATTTGTATTGTAAATAACTTTATATATATATTTTATAAATTCCCTTTGTACATAATTCTGTATGTCCGTTATGTACTTAACATACACTTAAATATATATTTATATATATATTATTTAGAAATGTATATACAACTACATAGCTCGCCCAATTTCTTAGGAATCTGTCAACTTGGCAGCTGTGAAATGTTAAATCAAAACACATTTTTAATACAATGAAAATCAGACTTAGGCTAAACTTATTTTAAAGCAGGTCTTAAGCCTAATTTTGTGCCTCATACTCAGTTCAAGGAACGAGATGAAGATAAACGCAGCTAGAATTGAAAATACAGTAGATTCTCACAAATTAGAACCACTTGATGTTTTGTTTAGTTTAATATTTCAAATTTTTTTTTATTCCTTTCAATAGTGATCACAAAATTTTAATTGTACATAAAAGCTTTACACTCTTAATATGTAACCCTAACAAAAACCTACCTCTACACTTTTCATAACAATACGAATTTTGTTTGCTCTTTTCTTCTGTTAAGGCAAAGTACGAGCCTAGGAGCAAAAAATGGAATTCTTTGAATTCGTTCACAAATTAGCACGCTATTAAAATTGTCTAGACTTACATATAAAATTCTAGCATAATTAACTTTGTACTTTTTAAGTCTATAATTTTATATTATTTTTTGAAATACAAAAAATTGGTTTAAGTATTCCTTGAAGGTAAATAAATGTAAAAAAAATTGTTTTGTGATTCGGGTATAAAACGGAAAATAAATAAGAAACGTTTTTAGCTAACTTGGCATTTTTAATCAATTTAGTTGCTGATAAATCTGATTAGATAAATAAAGATTTTGAAACGCATAAAAAAATATAAAGAAATATTTAAAAAAAAATGGTTTGGTCAAGGCAGCAGTAAACAGAATTTAATGTAAAATTTGGTTAATTAAATTCTACATTTTGAAAAACTCTTATTTGGCAGACAAGCGTGAGTTATTTAAGCTATTTTTGACCTCATCATTGTAATATTAAATAAAAATTTTTATATTAAATCATACAAATATTTTCAAACCATATTTTGATTTGCTGAATTTTTTAATGTTTTCTTGAAAGATTATAAACAGTCAAAGTTTGTTCTATATCAAATGGAGTCCAACAAAGGGGAAACCTTGCTTAAAAAGAATCTAAATGTCTGATTTTGGCTCAATTTAAATGCAAGGACTCGAATCTGAGATACTCGGATATTTGGTTGGCCTGTTGCTTCTTGTCGGCAATGCGGGAACCGAACTGAATGGCGCGTTTCTTGAGCAGCACCGCATCCCGTAATCCCAGACTGTAGCCATAGAGACGGAGCAGCAACTTATCACCGACACCCTCGGGCAGCGAGTAGCAACAACGCTGTTGTGGCAACAACGAGCGCACAAATTGCGAGACATGCTCCTCAATGAATGGGGCACGTGCCGTCTTGCCACAGTCGGCAATGACACGATCATCACGTGCCAAATTCCGTGCCGGAATGCGTTGCCAATCCATCTCCAGTTCATGATGCAATATCTTCAGATCGTTGCCAGCTCGTCTGTAGGCATTGCGATGTCTGGTGTAGCCACCAAAGAGTTCATCGGCGCCGCTGCCCAAGAGTGCAACACGTGATGTGGACTTGGCAGCGGAGGCGGCAAACCAGAAGGCACAGCCGAGAGATTCATCGAGCACCGTTTGGAGTGGATAGATCAATTGATGGATATGTGAACTCAATTGTTGTTTCAATTGATCGCGTCTCACATTCACTTCAAGCAGCTGCCACATGCGTTGCGGACACAAACGTTGCAGTTCCTCGTAGGATTGCTGTGACGTCTGACGATCCGGCACATTCCAACTGGACTCGGTTGTGGCACTTGCAACCCTTTCGAATGCCACATTGATCAGCTCAATGGGCTCCGTTGGTGGCACAAATTTGTCGGCCAACAGCGCCAAAATGGTGCAATCAATGCCGCCGGAGAAGAGCACACATATTTTGGCATGTCCACACTTGCCACATGCCACACAATTGCGACAAACGGGCGCTGTATTCAATACACGCTGTGCCACTGAATCTTGCAACAATTTATCAAAGGTTTGCAGCGTTTTTTTCAGCTGCCCATTGTCCAGTAATCTCTCATAGAGCTGCTCCAGCTTTGACTCCGTTTTGTCTACCAACTCATAAAGATCGTAGTTATCCGTTGTTTGTTCGCCGCTGCGCAGCCACTGCGGTGCTATGGGGCATGCCACATGCGTTTTCCAGCGCATTGCTGAGTCCAATATTTGCAGCTGTTGCATTGTGTTCTCATTGAGGCACTGCCAAGGATAAAGTTCACATTTGTTGAGTGCGTCAAGCTTCAGTTTATAGAGACCGAGAGGTGGCAACTCCAGTGAGCTAGTCTGCCTCAAGTGGCACGAGGTGCTCAACAGCCTGATGCACTGTGCGTCCCTCTCGATGATTAGCGAATTTCGACCCAGAGCATCGCGGCAAAAATATAAAGTATTTTCATGTCTACAAAATAAAAATAATTATTTTTGGATTTACTGGGTTATTATTCGAAATAAGTACAAATTCTATCTATATATTCGCAATCACTGACTGATTCACTGATCATTGCACAGTGATAAGTATGAAAAATTGGATTATAGATGGCTTAGTATCGAAAAAATATCAAATTTTCTAGATGATAAAAATTTAAATGCAGAATCAATTTAGAGGCCAAATCATGATCAAAATGGTATTCCGCTTGAAAACTGGTTAAGTTTTGATGAAGTTATGAGAGATCAAAGTTTTCGAAAAAATGTCAAGGGGTAAGTATGGAAAATCGGATGCTAGTTGGCTTAGAATCGAAAAAATATCAAATTTTTTAGATGATAAAAATTTAAATGCAGAATCAATTTAGGGGCCAAATCATGATGAAATTGGCATTCCGATTGAAAATCGGTTAAGTTTTGATGAAGTTATGAGAGATCAAAGTTATTGAGAATGGGTATCATTGTTTTACACACACACACACACACCTGTTGTAAAGAATGAGGCAGTAGGGACCTTGCAGCTCTTGCAACAATAACAACAGCTCCTTGTCACTGTGGCATTTTGTCAGCTTTTCCATTAGCCAAGCGCTGTCGGATTGTGTTGCCGGTTTGTCTGCCTCCAAATTGTATAAGTCTCCATTGAAAAGTAGCGACAATTCTCCCTTAGTTATGGGTTGCTTTTGCGGTTCAGAGCCTTGTTGCCACAAAACGTTGCCGGCAAGCAGCACGTTATCAATTAAGTACCTATCATTAACATCGGGTCCACGATTATGCAGCAGTTGCTCCAATGCACTGTGCAATTCACATGCAACCTCATTATTTTCACTTATTGCACAAAATATTCCGCACATTACACTTTTAAAAGCTCGAAATTGTGTTTACAAACAAACAAAAACAAACGGAAACAGTGCTGCCAACTTTTTAAAGGAATTTCGATTACCAAAAGATAATCACATAGTGATGACAGTCATGTACAATTTGCAATGTTTGTGATTTAATTACTAAAATAAACAATGTTAAGAATAAAACAGCTATAAAACTATTCGATAATAAATATTATATATAAAACAATTGTATATACAACTATATTATATATAAAACTGTATTATATATAAAACTATATTATATATAAAACAATTATATATAAAACTTTATTATATATAAACTATATTATATATAAAACTATATAAAATAGAAAACTATTCTTATTAAATAATTTTAAAGCTTACAAAATAATGGTTAACAACATTTATAATTAGCTTACAATGATCTGCTTCTAATGCTACGAAGTTGCCCGCTGTTCCTGATCCGTCTTCTGCGAGCGCCGAACACCAACTGCCTGCCTACTGCAGGAAAGCCGGCTTTTATATGCTTTGTGGGGGGTCCGTTAGCAGAGCTCTGTTATCTAAGCAGTGCAGTGGCACTGTTAAACTCGAATTGGCACTGTTAAGCTACATTGACACTGTTAAACTCACATTGGCACTGTTAAGCTCGATTGTCACAGTTATACTCACCTTCGCACTGTTAAACTCACATTGGCATTGTTAAACTCACAGTGACGCTGTTAAACTCACATTGGCACTGCTAAGGTAACAGAGCTCTGCTAACGGACCCCCCACGCAGCATATAAAAGCCGGCTTTCTTGCAGTAGGCAGGCAGTTGGTGTTCGGCGCTCGCAAAGACGGATCAGGAACAGCGGGCAACTTCGTAGCATTAGAGGCAGATCGGTATAAGCTAATTATAAGAATTGTTAACCGTTATTTTGTAAGCTTAAAATTTATTTAATAAGAACAGTTTTATATATTCAATAGTTTTATATATAATATAGTTTTATATATAGTATAATATAATATAGTTTTATATATAATAAAGTTTTATATATTATTGTTTTATATATAGTTGTTTTATATATAATTGTTTTATATATAATTGTTTTTATATATAATATTAAATATAGAATAGTTTTATAGCAGTTTTATTTTTGACAATGATTAAACATCGGTAATTTCGCACGTCCCTAATGTGGCGTTGCCAGATAATTTAAGCGTTCGAGAGAGAAAATCAAAATGCTAGCATGTGTGTGTGAGAGTGTTAAGCCTTGTTCATCTCAGAGCGAAATGTTATCGCTATCGACCTGGGAGATGCAACAGTGCGTTATCGTGTTTTGTACAAATTTCACACGCAAAGCGTCTTAAAAATAAAACAGAGTTAAACAATATTAATAACAAGCATGTTACGCTTTTAAAATATGGACAGGAATAGATGTAACAAGGATTCAACAGATGTGAGGATGGAAGCAACCATAAATTGATCAATTAAGTTGCGGATTTTGGAGTCTGAATTTGATTTGCTTTGTTGCTGTTGGAAGTGAGGGAGAAGGAGAAGGAGGAGGAAGTGAAATGGAGGATCCTTTAGGTGGGCAACAAATCAAGTATTGTAATATTATTTATATTCACATAGTGTTTTTGAAACAGGCGGCAATGCAACAACGCTATTCGTCAAGCCAAAGGAGGAGAAATGTCTCAATGATGATGATGATGATGATGATAATAATTCCCAGGCCAGCAGCTATAGTCTGGAATCGTATTGGGACGAACGCCGCCTCATACATTTGGTGAGAAGACAGGCGGCTTTATACAATAGCCGTCATGCGAAATTCCATGATGCTGCCCACAAGGCGGAGTTGTGGCAAAGGATTGCACAGCAAATGTGCTGGACGTTGGACAAATGCCTGAGCACTTGGGCACAATTGCGTTACACCTATCAGCGACATGTGCGACACTTGAGGAAGTATCGTCGCCTGTCCCAAGTTGGCCGTAAACCTGCCCGTTTGCGTCCTACAATGCTGCATGAGGAGGATCTATTGTTTCTCTATACACACGTGGCGCGTCACCCACTGCAGCGCAGGAAATTAAAGGATGCGCTAATACCTGCGGATGATGATGATGAGGTGACAATTGTGCCAACACCACCTGCTGATATCATCGATCTTGATGTGGAAAACTATGATCAATTCAAGATAACAGCGGAAATGCAGCGTCTCATCGATGCTGTCGAGCCGTATCCACAGCTGTACGATACCCGGCATCCGGAGCACCTGAACTATCGACATCGTGGTCTCATTTGGGGCGCCATCTCCAACGAGTTGAGCGAGAAGGCAACGAAACTAATGAAGATCTGGCTGCAACTTCAAACCCGCTTCGAGTGGGAGCTCACACATGAGAGGAATGAAACGTCACAGTTGAAGGAAAAACTCAAATTTCTAATACCCCACATGGCCAAAACACCGAAGAGTGTGTGCAAGATGTCTATGTATTTGCGAGATGCCTGGCACGATCCCATCGAGCATTTTCGCAGTGTTATGAATCTCATCAATGTGCTCAAATCGTTACCCGAGTGGATGTCCATGGTGGAGTCGATGAGTACTACGAAACCGATTCGGTATCATGAGTTTTGGCTACGCGTATCGGATCAGGTGAATGCGAGTCATCAACGCTGCGAGGTCACGTGGCTGGTGTTGCGCAATTTTTATATGGAACTGGCCGAAATGCGTAAAGTTGGCTATCAGCTGCAGGACAAATGGTTCTTTGAGAATATCATTGGTTCGCTATATAAGCTGCTCGAGGCTCGTGCCACACGACGTGCGCGAAAGCGTGCAAATAGCAATAGTTCTGAATCCTGCGTAAAGCCACCGAAACTAATGGCACCCAATGTTGAGATTAGACCCATAAGTCATCCACGTACATCACCGCCTCAACCAGTGCCAAATTTGCCACTGGCCATTGTTTATCCGCCGGCAATGAAGTCAATCTCCACAACGCCGACAAGCATACAAGCAACAAGTGCCAGCAATAGCAACAGCAACAGTTCCAGCAACAACAACAACAACAACAGCTCAAACTATACATTGCCCCGCATTACGGCGGCCATTAGCGTTGTGCCCCAACCCGTTGCACCAGCTGTTTCAACTGCTACTTCAACTGCCACAAATTCAACAGGCAACATATTGTCGAGTCCATTGCGTTTGCCCATTCCCGCCACTGTGCAGCTGGCAAAAGTGGCAACGTCACCGCTCATGCCAGCCAAGCCAGGTGGTGCCATCATACGTGTCGTATCGCCTAGTAAGCTCACAAAGGAGCCACTAAACGCGCCAAAGGAGTGCAATCTAAGCACGCCTATGATGGAATTGCTGTCTACCAGCTCACCGCCAATAATAACACCAACAACAACAACAACAATCCCATTAACAACAGCAACACCAAGAACAACACCAACAGCAACACTAACACAAACAGCAACTCTAACACAAACAGCAACACCAACACCAAGACCAACAGCAACACAAAGACCAACAGCAACACCATCAACAACACCAATAATAACACCAAGAGCAACACCAAGAACAACACCAACAGCAACACTAATACAAACAGCAACACAAAGACCAACAGCAACACCATTAACAACACCAATAATTACACCAACAGCAACACCATTACCAACACCAACAATACCTCCACTAACAACACCAATAATAACACCAAGAGCAACAGCATTAACTACACCAATAATACCACCACTAACAACAGCAACACCAAGGTCAACAGCAACACCAATAATAACACCAAGAGCAACACCATTAACAACACCAATAATGCCACCACTAACAGCAGCAACACTAAGGTCAACAGTAACACCAATAATAACACCAACAATAACACCAACAATAACACCATTAACGACACCAACAGCAGCAGTGTTACCATCATCAATACCAATGCCTAAATTGGTGCCGCTAACCATACGCAATGATAGGTTGCCCATTCCACCGATATCAAGCACAAAAGTGATTCGCAAGATTTGCAATTCGGCGTTCAGGGATTTCCAAACTTATGCAACCCACACCTGCGACATCAGCAACATTGTCAGCAGCAACAACACCAGCACCATTAACAGCGCCAGCAATTTAACAATTGTTAAACCTAAGGATTCGACACCGAATATTAAAATAGAGTTTTGTGATTGTCCCATAAATGGACGCATGTTGTATGCAGTTGGCAGTGGGCCATCGGCTAATTTAAATATGTCCAAGTTGGCGGTGTTTATACGCGAGGTAATGGCCATACCGCAGCTACACAGCAAGGACTCAAATTTGGCTAACAAAATCGATGATCTTTGGCAGCAATTAGCCAAAAAAATGCACTTGCGAGGTATCTACATATATTCAATATTTTATCTTTTACTATTTTTTTATCTTTCATTAAGCTTTGCTCATTAGAACCGTTTTGAAACGTCTTTTGGGCACTTAAGCTTACTTTTAAATTCAGAAAACCTTATATCTTTTCAAGTTGTTTATGAATATTCCATAAAAAATAATTGATTACTTTATTTTTGTCAACTATTGACAAACTATCAACTATCTATCTTTTTTATATTTTCAGATTTTGTTTGTCGCGCTATTTGGACATATCTGGCGAATAACATGAATCTGTTTCCGCAAATTGCGCCAATGGTGGATTTAATGCGTCCTTTTAAGACTACCCTTAAGGTCTGGGAGAAGTCGCATCGTCTGTTTAGCAAATTTGATGAGATTGCGCGAAAATATCTTTGGATGAATCATAAGGAGAAGCTGCCAGCATTGATGCAACTCTTTGAGAAATATGAACATTTATATGTGGATTTACGTAGACCCAGACCAGGAGAATCAAAGATACAATTACCGCGTCACTATACGGAAAGAGAGCGACAAGAAGTGTGGCATGTGGCACGAGAACGATTTCCACACAGTAAGTGCAGCATTTAAAGACATTCTCTGTTAAAGCACTGTTAAGACAAAGAAAATTCAAGTACTTTTCTAATTTTTTAACGAGAATAAAGTAAAAATGCTTTAAAAACATTGTATTAAAATGAAAGTCTAAATATGTTTGAAGACTCGATTTATAGCTATTATTATCTACAATAACTATTATTATTATAATTCTTAATTTAATTAATTATTATTATTCTGATAAACCTAATTGTGTTTTTTTTTAAATTTATTTCAAAGTGAGTCATCGTGATGTTTGGTCCATGTTTAAATTTGCATTTAAGACTTACATGGAGGACTTGGAGCGTGGCATTGAGAACCCCTGGCCCCAAAACTGGTGGCATGCACTGGAGAAGTTGAATTTTCTGATTAAAGTCCGTTATCATCCATTGGAGCCGTATTATTATATTGTGCACAACAAGTTCATGGAGGAGGTGAAACGTTGCAGCATGTACGAGGCATTGATGGATCCGACTGGCGAGATCGATCAAAAGAAGACATCAAGGATGTCAAGTCCCCGTTCGCCAATGCCCTGGGAAACGGCGGAGGCGAAACGTTTGCTTGTCGGCGAGCTGTGGCAGGTTGTGTCAACTGCAGCGGGTGAAAGCCAGAAGGCGAAGGTTGATCAAGTGCGACAACGAATAAAACAACGAATAAAACAACGATTAAAACAGCGAATAAAACCGAATATTGAAACTGCATTGATGCCGAGCGAAGAACATGCGGTTACCAAATCGTCCCACATTTTTAACTACGAACCCCCAACACCGTTGCCCATTGTGGATCCCTATGAGTTAACACGACTCCTCCGCAACGAACCCAATATCTATGGCCAGGCAAGCGTTGAAGAGAAGCTTGCAGCTTGGACACGCATTTCCAAAGAACTGAAGACGACAGGTAAATGAATGACAACATTTTACAACTTTTGTTTAAAACCAACTAAATTTTTAAATCGATCCGTTTTCAAAAATTGTTTTGCAATCTTTGTACACATAGTCTTGTATATAAAATGTAATTTATAAACTCAAAACCTTATTCAAACTTAACCAATATTGTTGAATAATAAATTTTCAATGATTGCTCGACACATAATTTGATTTAAAATTATAAATGTTACATTTTTTCGGCAATTCTGAAAATTATTTTTCAAAAACTTAAAACTGTCATAACTATTTCAAAACTTTTCCGATGTTTTTTTTTTTTGCTTTTGATTAAAAACTTGTTCAGAGTCTCAACTTTTCAGTTTGGCAAATAAAATTTGTTTTTTCGAATATTATATTTGATAAATTCAATTTTTTTTTTAGAATTGTTATAAATATGATTAATTATTTAATAAAATTTTCTTGAATATTCTTTCTCTCTCTCTAACCCATTAATTTTCATTCATTTTCAGTACCGGATTGCCGTTTAAGTCTTCAATATGCTGTGAAGGAGCAACGTTTGTGGAAGATCAGAGATCCGACTAGTCGTTGTCCACTTTCTGCGAAATATTTTCGCCACATAACAGAGGTATACAAAAAGGTGATAACGGCAAATTCCGCCCCGATACAACAAGACGTTAACGAAACAGTCTATCCGGAACGTTATTTACCGGACATTAATATGGTTACCTGTAAGCCCAGTTTGGTAGTCAAGAATTGGTCCTATGCTGTCGGAACCTTTTCATCAGATAGCCAAGAGCTATTATGCAATCGGCTGAAAATGATATTTGCCAAGTATGAAAAATTGACGCACGTCGAGGAATCTCCGATGCAAGTTGAAAACAATTCCAACGTTGATGATATCTTGTCAATTAGCGATGGTAATATCAGCGACACCATTGAGGAGGCCGGTTTATAGTTTTAATTATTTTTAAGAGAATTGTAATATATTAGTTAGCATTAAGATATGGCCAAAACACATAACGGCTTCTAATGGAACCCAATTCCTCGCCCAAATTAACATTTAGTATTAACATTTTTGCCCGTAATCCGCATGATTATTTCTTATTGAAAGAAATTTAATTTATATGTTACGAGAATAAACGTTTCTATAAATTTGTGGGAATTAACTAATGCGGAAACGGGGCTCAATTTATATATATAACAATAATAATCCACACATAATTGTAACTATATGATACCCAACTGAAATGTGATATTGTTAGTTCTATTTCAACATTTTTTTCTCTCCAATTAACCTTAAAAACAATTTAAAAAAAACACGAGTTTTTTAGTGAAATTAATGAGAAACTGCAACTCGGAACAATGTCAACTAAAAGAATGTACCAAAAGAAATAAAGAAAACGATATAAAAAACAAACCTGATTATGGCATAATTATAAATAGTTTCATATTTTTGAAAACCAAGACATATTTTTTAAGCAATGCAATTGTAAAATATTACTTTAAAACTACTAAACATTAAGAAATTAACTTTAATACAGTGTGTTGTATTATAATTTCTATAGCTCAAAAAATTGACAGCTGCTTTCAAAGTAAGCTCGAGTTAAACAAAAAAAAAAAGACAATATGTAAATTGAGATGAAATTTTTGTTGGGTATGACTTAAACTATATTTCAATCGGTATCATATGGTATGGTAATATATTTCATAAGACAGTGAGAGAGAGAGCAAAATGCGGAACAAACAATATTATAGTAAAGCACGTAGATATTAAATGATAATTAACAAATTTGTATACAACTAACTATACTAAGTATATCTAAGTAAAATACATTGATGAGTGTGTACATGTAACGATAAAGTCTTTTTTTGTTGACGAGGGTAAACGGAATGCGTTCACTTTGGGGGTAGTTGCAACATTTGTTCTCTGATTAGTTGTGGATAGTTGTGGTTGACGCCCAATTTAACGACGTGGGCGTGGTTATGGCGCACATCAAAGTAAGCCCAAAACAAATTGATGTCGGACAATTGCTTGATGATTTGATTGTTGAGATCCGTATGTGTAGTAAGTGTGTGTGTGGCATGTTGCAAATATGTATGGTGGCACATCAAATTTGAAAGCAATAAGAAAATGGTTTAACTAAGCTTAGCAACAAAAGCCGCCAAGACGTGTGGCCAACGTTTTCTCATTCCTCAGATGAATGCCTCTGGGAATGGTTTCCAGCTCCTGTTGCATATGGTTAATACGCTGATCGAAAACGTTGACGCTGACTTTGGAAAACAAACGATCCACATTATAGCCACTGACGGCAGATGCCTCCACATAGGGAATGTTGAGATTATCGGCATACATAACTGCCAACTGTTGATGCACCTGACGATCTCCAAACGCATCGCATTTGTTGCCCACCAGAATAATGGAGACATCTGATAATGCGTATTTCTTGATCTCCTCAATCCAAAAATCCACATGACAATAACTCAGACGTCGTGTCAAATCAAAAACGAGTACGATACCATCGACTTGCCGATAGTATGAGGACATCATTGAACGATAACGTTCCTCGCCAGCCGTATCCCAAATCTCTAACTTCACCTTACAACCGGATATCTCAATATAACGCACCATTATCTCAATTCCGACCGTACACTTGTAATATCCCGTGTATCGATTGTTCGTAAAGCGTTGGAGAAGACACGTCTTGCCCACTCCTGCATCGCCCAGCATCAGAATCTTAAAGATAAATCTCTCATGCATCGCAATTCCTTGATTATCGTGAATTTCACAAATTTGATATATTCTTAACCAACTATTTTAAGAAAAGTTGAAAATTGAGTTGCCTAATTTACATTCAGGTTTAAACGAATACTTGATGAATCCAGTTTATTTTATGGTATACAATACGAAGATTTTAGATATTTTTCTTAATTTTTAAAGCTTACTCGTGATAGTTTTGTAGAAAGTTCTAGACGTTTACATGATAGACTGCTAAAAATGTGTTTTTATTAATGTATAATTCAAATAAACATACATTGGAAATTTTTTTTAACAAATTTAAAAATATTTTAATGCAGATATGTATTTTCATTTGGGTTCGGTTTCAGTTCTAGTACCAAAAATGAAACGGCGAGTTTCTGTTAACGGTTCCGGTACCGGCTCCGGTGTTATTCCCTGCAAGAAAGTGTTCTTGGCTTACATAATATATAAATATCCTGAGGTATCACATCATTACATTTTTAAGGCTTCCACGATAGTTATTATTTTATTATGGACTACACGATTAAGCTAGTCCATGATAATGTAGTGAAACTTATTAGTTTATAAGAAAAGTCTTTTTCCCCCATAGTTAACGTGTTGAACTAGCTCATTTAGTGCAGAACTAATAGAGTCTTGACTGCACATTGTACATTGAACTTAAAGTGCAGCAGGTGAACTAGATTTTTATAGACATTGGCAACACTTAAATGGAACTTGTTCCATGCCATAAAACTCGAAGTTTAACGACCTTCCTGATAATACTCCGGAGTACTTGTACTTGTGCCCAGCTGCGTGTGCCAAAGACATCAAATTAACATTCTAATGCGTTCGAGTCGCCTCCCAGTTACAGTTACAGTTGCGAGTTGAAGTTGCAGCATCCAGCAGAGGAAACTTTAAGCTGCTGCTGTCATGTCAGAGTAATGTTTGCTTCCCCGGTGATTAACGCAATTAAACAGGTGCTCAAAATGATGTTTCCAGTGGATTAGGCAGGATAACGTTGCGTATACGCGATGTGTCCGCTAATAAGCGCCACATTAGCAGCATGCGCCACATTCAACATCCTCTGCCACATGCAACATCCTCGTCCTCAACCTCAACCTCATCTCCATCCACATTCGCATTAATTCAATGTGGATTTTGAGCAGCGTCCATTATATGCGAGGGTGGCATCAAGAGTCAGTGGAGAAAAGGGGGAAAGGGAGGGACGAAACGACATTTGACGTTAAAATTCCATTAGCCTCACAATGAACGACTCTGCGGAGAACGAGTGGGAAGAGGGGTTGGAGGGCTATACCTTATGATTTGTAGGTGTTTTGTTGCCGTTAGATTAAACCTAACCTGTAATTATGTAGCTTCACATCCTGTAGCTCTTAACTCAAGGGCCTGCCTCTTTAAGTGCCCCCGAACATCACCTGAGGGAAGAGGGGAAGAGGAGAAACGTCCTCAGCTGTGGCCGAAAAGCTGGTCAAGTTCCCAGAATTACACAGGACTCAAAGTTTGTCTAATTGGGCAACCTCATCAGGTATCATTATAGACTGTACTTTAAACGGGGCAAAAGTTGAAGTACTTGTAGATAAGCAGCTGCGACCCTGTAAAGTAGATACACAGCTGCAATTGGCTATAATGAACTTGAAAGCAAGGTAGAGGAATAGAAAGAGAGATAGGTACAGAGATACCTAAAAATAGACTAGTTATGTAAAAGTTTATGATAAGCTCGATTTTAGCGGAAGCGATTTTTAACTATCTAAGTTCGATTATTCTTTCTTTTATTTGCTATTAATCGAGTTAATCGATTATTATTAAAAATCAACAGCCCGAAATAAAATTTGTTTCTATCACTGTCCTTTTTCCATACTTTTCATTAGACATTTTTTCAAAAACTTCAAACCGTTATAACTTTGTCAAATCTTAACAGATTCTCTTGCGTAACGTCAATTTTATTATTATTTGGTCATTGTTTTTATTCTGCATCAAAACTAATAAATTTTACCATCACTGGCCTTTCGGTACTTTTTCAAAAAAAAAATGTTTTTGAAACCTTAACATATGCAACTTGATGTATTATTTCCCAAATAATCGACAACTCATTTTTATCTTTTCGATTTTTACATTTCGGCTTTAAGTTTCGAAAATTAAATTTTTTTAAAATATTTTTAATAGCAGTTATCTTCAAAATCTTTACAGATTGAAGGAAACGGTTGAAAGTTGTACAAGTTTTGCTTTAATGTATTTTTGAAATTATCGAATTTAAAATTGGAATATATTTTATTCTATTAAGTGAGGTAGATAAAAGCATATTATAATTATTTTTTATAATTAATAATGAGTTTACTTTATAATAATAGTCGATTTGAGATTTAGTGATAACCATCTAGGGAATTAGTTCAGGTTTAAAATTTGAACATTATATGCAATTCCTGATAAAATTATTTGGAATAAGAAGCTTAAACCCCGCCCAACAATGTGTGTGATTGTCTGAGTGCCACGCCCCCTTTTTTTGAATCAAATTGTCCGGCATTGTTGTTTGTCCAACTGTTTCACATGACCTCCGTATAAAATGTTCACATGTCATTTTCATGCTACGAAATTCAAAGACCCAGCGAGCAGAAGCCTTTGTAAGACGATTTGACTTTTTGTATTTTTTTTTAGGGTTTTTTTTTTTAAACAATTTTATTGTTGTGCAGTGGAAACTGCTAATTGAACAGTTTTTTGTTATTTAACCATGTTTTATTGTTTAAACAAAAAAAAGTAATAATAATAATGAGAAAAAAGAGCAAAAAAAAAAACAAGAGCGTTAAGCGAACTATTTACTGACAGACAAATGAACTATATATATATATATATAAGTATATGGGGCCAGGTAGGGAAGAAGGTGGGGAGGTGGGTTGGCAATTGGTAACCGGATTCCAGACTCAGCATAGTTCAATGTTTTGCTACTGGGGCAAAACAAAGAACACGCCCCACTTGGGGACGCAACGTTCAAAAAGTAAACAGAAAAACCATTAACGCTTACAAAAAAACCACTTGACAAGCTCGTGTTGTTGTTTTTGTTGATGTTGTTGTTGTTGTTATTGTTGTTATTGTTTGTTGCTGAATTGTGCATGAAAAACAATTACAATTTCGCAAACAAAGATAATTTGCGAATGAGATCGACGACACGATATAATGACGATTGCAAACGACAATGACGATGATGACAAGAGAATCCCTGAGAGACTGAGACACTGAGAGACAGTGTACATTAAGCGGGGGTGGGGGTGAACTTAACTACAGTATACACAGTGCAAACCAACTAAATTAGTAGTTAAGTGTACACACAATACTGTGAAAACAGGTGTTAGCATAATGTATAGTTTGGAAAACAAAATGCAAACTAGGAAAACTTTTGGAATAGAAGTTTTTTTTGTCGAATGATCTTGCTCCGGCGGAATTTAATCATAATATACAAGCAAGTTTAATCCAGATAACTTACTTAAACGTCTTATTTACATAGTAAGGTTAATAAAAAAAAATGCTACTCTATAACTTAAGAGTTCCCTTAAGTTAAAATTAGTCCAAATAAGAGTACAATATGTAATATTTAATGAAGGAAGAAAATGCAGTGATTTTTTTGTAATTCCCTTCTAACAACTACGCTGTTTATTTATGTGTCTCATTTACTGTATAAGCTTAATAAGCAAGATCATCAAGTTTTTGAAACTGACCGCATTAAGAGCCAAAATTTAATAATTCCTTAAACAAGTCGACGAAGAGTTTCTTTGTTAACAACGAAGAAATAAAATTGTGGTGGAGTTAAGCCTGAAGTTGGTATTTCCGGGAAGAATGTAACGTTCACCTAACCTGCCGAATTTGCTTTGGTAAGGTCTGGGTATTCTCTGTTATTAACCTTCGTAAAAGTTGCTTGGGCAAAATCATAGAGAAATATTATAAATATTTTTTGGAATAATGTCTTTTTATTTAAGAGAATAGAACTTTTATGCCTCTTTTTGATCTTAAGTATTCTATAGAAAACGACTTTACTCTTAAATTTAAGGATCTAGAGACCCAATCCTTAATATATCTATCCTTGAAATGAACCACAAAGTAACCCCAATATAATACTTGACCTTTAACTAAATTACTACATTTATACAAATGCTTTTTGAAGCAATAAAATTTAAAAAAGTGTCAACAATTTGATTTCGTGTTTATGTAGCGAAAAGTGAAAATGCTGATAATGATTTTAATGATCCACAGAGCCTCCACATATTGAGCTACTCTGCTGACCCACTAAAAGTAATCGTGCGTAATCCACACAAAAACAACAATAGCAAGAGCAACAATAGAAACATCAAAACAATCTGGTTTACGACGTGAATTGTTTATTACGCCTAACGAACTTTCTATGCTGGGGCAATTGCCACTTGCATAATCGACCCTTTAAACCCCCTCAGCCCTCTTCTTACACTCCTCCCCAACATTCCCATTCTGGCAATGACGCTGCATTTAGCGGCAAGGTAATCAATGTGGCATCTCCACTGATTGCATCGTGGGGAAAGCACGAGAAATACTTACAAAACACGACAAATACAACTATTAAGATTTGACACATTCTTTACAAAAGAAAGCGACAATTTTATTATTTTTGAAAATCATTTTCAACGTTCAAACACATCATTCATTTGTAACTTGTCGAGCAAATTTTTAAGAATTATAAAACGAATTTTGCACTGTGATTGCGCGTTTATTCACATTTGAAATTAAATTATGGCGCCAATCGGCGCTGTGAGTGTCAAATTCAACTATCGATAAATGACGATCACTTTTTTAAATTGCATGTTTCCACTTTGGAAATGCAGCTGAAGCAGTTTTTGATACAATAAAAACTACAAATAAATTAAAAATTAAATTTTTACCTTCTTTTTATTTTTTAGCGCTGTACAAAAGTTAATAATTAATTTTTATTGCTGTTGGTATTATATTTTAAATAAATACATAGAAAATATTTAATAAAAATTTCCATTTATTTCTACGTAAGAAATATGAGATATTTAACTTGCATTTGCTGTTTCTTTTAAAACATTAACATACGTTAATTTTATTTATAAATTAAGCAGTAAGAACTATAAATGCATTTAAAATTAAATATATAATACATTTTTACTGAAGTTCATTGTTAATTATACCTTATCTACCAAACTTTTATCTTGCATTTGCATTTAAATTTTTTTAATCTAGATTATGCACTTTAAGTGCATTCAGTGGAAACGTCAGAAAATAAATTTCGTGGTGAATGCCAGACGTTACATTATCGATAGCTCAAAAGTTGAAAGCTGCTCATGTTATCGATAGTAGCATCGATTGCTTTGGAAAGATTAGTCTGTTTGGCGCAATTGTAACGCACAGATCGTGAGTCTCTCTCTCGTTCCAGCGGAGAAACGGTCGCGAGTTTAAGTTGCCCGGCTAAACAAAAGCGGGAGTGATTGTTAATTCCGCTTATTTTTTGATTAAATACAAATTTTATATATATATATTTTGTTAATCTGAAACTAAGTAATTGGCATTGGCATTGTTATTGTTGTGCGTGCTCTGAGAAGAGTTGCGACATTGGCAGCGGGAATCATTTATTTTGTTTGTTTATTTTTTTTTTAATGTGCCGCGCAATTAAATAATAAACGTACTTATTTTTTAATTTCATTATTATTAATTGTTTAAAGCAACAACAACAGCAAAAGCGACAAGCAGCGCGGCGATTGCTGCTGGCAAAGCAATAAGCAAAGAAATAAAGTGTTATACGCGAATTGATGTGAAGTGTAAAGTGCGTGCAATTTGAATTGGAGCAGCGACACCAGCAGAGGCAGAGGCAGAGACAGCGACAGCAGCAGCAGCAGCAGGAACACCGACACCGACAGCGACAGCGAGAGCAATTGGCCTGCGGCGTAACTGTAAGTGTGTAAGGCAAAAATTCAAATGATTGCGACTTCGCTCTCAGCTTCACTCCACTCCACTCCACTTCACTCAACTCAAATCAACTCCACTCAACTCCTTTTATGTACTCGTGTGTTTTGTCGACGTTGCTTAAGTTCAAGTTCAGCTTTAGCCTGCAGTCGGTTAGTCGGTAGTCGGTAGTCGGCAGCCTTCGGCTAATTTGCCGGTAAAATGCTTCACGCGTTTGTCGCCCACAATTTGAACTTACAGCAACAACAAAAAGACTCATATGCGCTCGCATGCTCTCTCTCATTTCGCTCTTACTCTCTCACAGTTGCTCTCCTGCATTTTGTTGCGTACATTGCACCTTTGCCTGTTCCTTAGCCAGCCTTGTTGCTCTTATTGTTGTTGCTGTCTTCTTCTTTTATTTTGTTGTTTCGCTTTCATTGCGTTTTGACAGCGAATTGCTAATCGCCGCGGCATTTCGCACTCCCCTTTCCTCCCCCTTCTGAAGCCACCCACTCAATATACATGACGAGATCATACACACAGATACACACACACACGCACATAGGTTCACTCACTCACTCTCTCTCTCTCTCTCTCTGTCGCTCTCAGTGCGCACACCTTGCTCGCTCGCATTCTTTGAGTTTTTGTCATTTCCTTCGCCACAGCAGCAACAAATTTCTTTGATAAACAACATTTGATAAGTAATTCTAATATTTCTCTCTTTTTTTTTTTAATTCTTTTTTAGTTTTTCGCATGTTTTACCTTTATTCGCATTGTTTTTCGCATGAAAGATAAGCCCCTCTCTCTCCTTCTCTCTTTTTATCCGAGAATCACTCGGCTTATCGCAAGCAACAATTTGTTGAGAACTTCATTCCAATCCCATTACCACATGGGTTATCTGCTCTATCTCTCGTATTACCGAAACTTACCTAGTCATATATCTCCATTAGCTGTGCTATTATAATGTCCATTCAAATTCAATTTAACGTCGCCGTCGTCATCGTCGTCATACTTTATTAGCTTTAGATAGAGAACGCTGCCTTATCAGTAGACCTCATAGTTCTCATTACGCTGGTCAGTCAGGTAAGATTCCCAGTGTGTGTGTTTTTTTTTTGTGTTATGTTTGTATTTGACTAGAGATTTGCTTCTCATATGGACGCACTGGACGGGAGTACTTGTGTACATACATGCATAATCCCAACTTGTATTTGTTATAGTCTATCTCTTTCTATATTTATACAGATCGTTGTAAGATCATTTTCTGTGTGTAATAGATTTTATTCGAACTGAGTTAACCTATTTAAAAGCTATTTGTATATTTGTTGAAGATTTGCAAGATTATTTTCAAATTGAAATATTTAACTTCTTACATTTTT
This sequence comes from Drosophila falleni, assembly GCA_035045575.1. NCBI lineage: Eukaryota > Metazoa > Arthropoda > Insecta > Diptera > Drosophilidae > Drosophila > Drosophila falleni. The sequence goes on along the minus strand of JAWNOV010000185.1, from coordinate 3,066,075 downwards.
CTTACTGTCTTATCATATTCTTAAGACTTGAGGCTGTTGATCTGCTGTAACTCAAAATTATTTACATTTTTATTCTATAACACTTTGTTCAGTATTAAAATTACATAATTTGAGTGATTTATTCAATTCTTAAACATCTTCCTAAAAATTATTGTCTACAATATTTTGATCTACAGTAAAGTAATCTACCTTTCCATTCATTCCATTGTGTATACTTTAACAGATTTAACATAATTCTCAAGATAAAGCTCAACTGCAAAGAGTCTATTCTTTGCATAGTATTATCACTAAAGGTAGTGTTAAAAGCGATCGTCATAAGCGATAAGACTTTTTTTCAATGGAAACTAACAAAAAAGCAAAAAAAAAAAGAGTGAACAAATAAATAGAAGCAATGTTAATAACTTAGAAAAGAAGGTGGAAAGAATGAATGAGAATTATTGCAAAAGAAAAAAAAGATTAAAATATTTAAATTAACGTATTATGTCAGCGATCACATTCTTATTAATGATCAGTATATAAAATTATAAAAAAAATATTTTGAACTTGTTTTTGACAAAGCTTGAGACACTTGATAGTAAAATGTGGATCGATCGATGGATCAAACGTATGATCGCTTAGTGGACTTTACCCAGTGATCTACACTCGCAAAGCACCCACTTGAATTTTTGAAATGAATCACAATAAAAAGTGGCGAAAAATTTAGTGCTGGCCCAAATATGTATGTGAGATAGGTTTGCGATCAGTTTGCGATCATTTAAACGATCGTTTCCCATGTGGGCGATACGGCAGCAGCAGCTAACCGAAAAATATTGATAGAGTTGGGGTCTGTTTACGCTTTTGTTGTTGTTGTTGTTGTTGTTGTGGCCAACTGTTTCAATAGAAAGCCGATGTTTCGAGTCCGAGGTCAGGCTGAAGACGATCGCAGTGTTGAGACGCTCTCGTTCATACTTACAAACAAATATACTTATATGTATGTATGTATTTATAAGTATGTATGTTCGATCAACGTACAACGTTGACGACGATCGTCAGCGTCTAAATATAGATTTCGACCATATTTAATGATAAATATTGGCAATGAGTGTTGGGTCCAGACCAACCGGACCTACCTCAACCTGTGGCCCAGCTATAAGTATCTGTATCTGTATCTTCTAGCTGCTGCCTTTTGTATCTGTAGCTGCACGTTTGTGTTGCTGTTGCTGTTGTGGCACAAACCACGCGCATTCAACAGACAGGGGCAACATGTCACAGACAGCAGCCCCCACACGACATGCGACATTTTTGCAGCGACTGCGCTGCCACTGCGCTGCTACTGCACTGTTGTTGCACGCAGTTGTTGCAAGTAGTTGCAAGCAGTTGCTGCTGTTTCTGCCTCGGCTGCTGCTGCCTTAATAAGTTTTAATCTATTTGTCAATATTTCCTTGTTTAGTTCTCAAACATTGCGCATGTATCTGTAGCTTCACTTATATCTATATTTTGTATCTCTATCTGTATCTGTATCTGTATCTGTCCGTGCTCGTCGTATCTTTTTGGGCCCAGTTCTTCGTCTTGTCGCCTTGCCACACAATGCCTGCGTATTCATAAACAAGGCGACTCCCGACTCCCAACTATATAGCTTCGACTCAGACTCTGACTCCTTAGCAGGCCCTCATCTAGTTTTGCGGTTGCCACTTTGCCACTTCCACTAGGTTGCCATGCGCCTTCTCCTTCTTTTCTTTTCTTTGCTTTTCTTTTCACTTAAATTTTATTTTTATACCCTTGCAGAGAGTATAATAATTTTATCACGAAATGTGTAACGCATTTTAGAAGACAAATCTATACGGACATTATTTTGATCAGAACAAAAAACTGATTCGATATAGCCAAGTCGGATGTATTCGACAAATCTCTAAATCAATGTAAATGTTGCTTTTTCCAAAATTTTGGAATATATTTTCAAAGTTACAAAAATTGTCAGGCATAAAGCTATTTCAAATATCAACAGAATTAATAATTTTTAATGTTAAATTTTTACATTTGAATTAAAAGTTTTCGAGATACTTTATTCAAATTTAAGAAAAATTAAAAATTTAAATTTTTTGCCAATCTCTTTTTATTTATATATTTTATTCAAAATTACGGAAAAATTTTATTTTTGCGAAAAAAGTTACTTGATAATTTATTTTTTAATCTCTAAAGACCTGCAAGGGTATTAAAACTTCGGCTTGCCGAATAAAATATATATTTCTTGTACTTTTCTGTGTTTTTTTTTCATGCGTTTTGTTTGTCTTTGCTGATATGTACGAATGTGCCCCCCCCCACCCCTTTCTTTGCCGCTTCCCACCGCTTCTCATTTTGCTAGGCGTCCATGCAAACTGTCGTCATTGTATTGTCATATTGCTGTTGCATGTGTCTCCTTGCCACCACGCGCTGTCTCTTTCGCCTGCTCACTCTCTCATTATATCTGAATGTGTGTCTGTCTGTCTGTCTGCCTCTATGTTTGTTTGTTTGTCGTTGCCAGTAGTTTCAGTTTCTGTTTCTTTTTCTCGTTCTGTGCTTCCTTAGCTGTTGCACGCTGAAAGTAAAAGTTGATTCTTATGTGTGGCCTAATAGAGTTACCACAATAATAGTTCTACCCTTTAAGCGAAAGTTAATGTTTTACAGCATATTTAATCCATTAAGAGGCAGTTTTATGAATGTAAGCTAATAGGTAGATATATATTTTAAAGTTTTTAAAACAAAATAAAAGTTGGTAACTAGATGTATATCATAGCTTTCCTTAAAACTAACTTTTTCTATTTTGTGACCCAGAACATAAAATGTTGCTTCCATCATATCTTAATTAATTTTTAGTTTGTTTTCATAATTTCAATGGTATTTTCACATTTTATCGACTCCTTTATCAATTTTACAAATTTTCTTGACCGTAATAAACGTAAGTTTCAGAGTCTTTCAACAAATCTAGATACCGTAACCAAATTTAGTCAAGACTCTAACATTTTTAATAAAAATGGTTTTTCATAGTCTAGCTTTAAATACGCCAAAATATTCTGTCAAAATTTTATAATCTATAATAATAGCTAATAATAAAATTTATGCTTCGATAATTTTTAATAAAAATAAATTGTTTGTCAAATGGAATGCAAACCACATTCCATTTAGTTAAAAAATATTTAAAAAAATACAAGCTTTAAATACCATATACATATATTAAGTTTTAATAAAGTGTCATAAATATTGCGGCCCGTTTCAAGGCGAGGTTTTCATACAGTATCTGTATCAGTATTAGATACATGCATGTATCTAGTGTCGATTGTATAATGAGCTTCAAGTGTCTCAGAGATAGATTTCCATACCAGTTCTTTTTTTTCGGTTCAGTATGATTGACTTCAAAAGCGATAAGCGATATGTATGTCAAAAGTATCTAAGACATGTCTTTAACCAATTGGAACAACTGACCTTGTAAAAGCCGATTTGCATTGTTGAAGTCAGAGTAGATACAGTATCTGTTAGATATGAAACGCAAGCAAGCATATCTGTCCCCAATTGATGATGATGATGGTTTCGCATTCACTTATGACGCTCTCAATTGTGCAAAACTCATTTTCACAAATTAATTAAAAAGGACACATTGCGACCAAATTTAGAGCGGGTGTTGTGAAAGGACGGGGGGAAAAAGGGAACTGCACTTCAATTACAACAAATCGACGCTTATCAAAGGGGGAAACAAGTAACATTTCAGTTTCAATTGATTTATTGAGGAATCAATTGACAGAATGCGAAGAATGCGATCGCCTTGGCGACACTTGAGATGCGGACGTTAAATCACCTTCAGCCTCAATTTGCTGGCGACGTCAACAGCGACAGCGACGTCGACGTCGACTGCGCTGTGTGCGTGCTTATCAAGAGACGGCAGCGTTCGAGCTTGAGCTACAGCTCGAGTTTATCATAGCAAAAAAAAAAAGAAAAACAAAAACAAAAGTCTGTCTAAGATAAGACATAGTCGAAAAACAGAGAACTCTGATTTAAATGTATCTGTATCTGTATCTGTAGTTGTATCTCAAGCCGTGCTGTCAGCTGCTTACAGCTGTCTTTCTATCTCCAGTCTCAATCTGTAAATGTATCTGTATATTTGCATAAGTGTGTGTGTATCTTATGGATACACTTTGCTTTCAATTTATGGCTCAATATCATTTAATTAACTTCAATTTTACGCTCTTCCCACCTTAACACAAATATCCACCAAATGTAGTTATGAATATTTCAAATTGAAATTGAATAAACAAACGCTGGGAATTTAAATTTTTTCGTTGTATCAAGTTGATGTCTTTGTGGAAATACTTGAATCGGATTCGAAATTGGAATTGGAACTTTGTTTGAAATTTCATGCTTCACACAATCTCAGTTGTCGCAGCTGTTGATGTTATTGTTGTTGTTGCTATTGTTATTGTTACTGTTGTTGTTGTCTCATATGTCACCATTTGCTAATGAGCCGGTCCAAAAATGAGAAGAGAGGAAAAAAAAAAATGGTAAACATAAACAAGAAGCATCAACAAGTTGAGAAATCTTGATGCCCAAAGCGATCTTTAAATGCTCTTTAGCCGTTCGTAAATATTTAGTTAGTTTAAACTATAGCATAGACTCAATATTATCAGTGCAAATACCCTGTAATCTCTGAAAACAACCGAGTTGTTGGACCTTAGCATGTTCAAGTTTCATATTTATACTTCGCTTTTGAGACAAAAACTTTTTCTTAGATGAGTTGAAAATTATAATATTTTATTCCTGTTTTATCAGCTGATTTTTCAGTTTTTACTCTTCACACTTGTTCATATTCTATAATACCTTTTATGAAAAGCTCACAAGAAGCACTTATTTCAATTAAATTTTTTCAAGCCACTGTTCCGCTTTTTGAAATTCTAGAATATCTCAATTTTTGATTTAATTCAATAACGCTGTTCTTTAAAATTTTTCAGTATTATTTTTAATACTTATGTTTTTATTTTCTCAATTACAATGGGCTATTTTCTTCATCCTTTTGTTCCTTATTTTTTAAAATCAATTTCCATTTTTAAATCTTTCTTACCTTTTACTTTAGTGTACCACAGTTTGATATTATTCTTCTTTAGCTCAAAGTGTTCTGAATTCCACTGTTTCGCATACATTATATGTATTATTAGTTACACGAAAAGCTATTTTCAAAATTCAATATTTCCTATTCTCACTCCGATTCCAAACGTTTTAAGTGTTTCACATTCCACTGTTCCATTTTCATATGCCACAAATTTTTCCTTATTTAAGTAAATTTACTCTCTAAAATATACCTAATCCAATTCCATTTTATTCCACCAGTTCTAAGCACATGAATTACTCACTCACGAATAATATAAACAAAAATTTGAAATTGTTAGGTTTACTTTCCATCTAGGTATCTGTTCCACACAATTCCATTAATATCTCTGGCGGTTATGTTACAATCTAAATGCGACTAATGACAAATTCAAAGCACTCCACACACTGCATAAAGTGTAAATCATATAATAAACAATTTATATACACAATGGAGCTTAAATAAATAAAACTCCCGGGACAACAGCTCATTTCGTATGCATTTAAGCTTGAATAATGAGCTGCGACTGCGACTCTGACTGCGACGGCGACTGCGACTGCGCAGCAGCAGCGCTGTTAACTGCGTTGATTTTGTCGCATTTTTCACGCATTTCGTATTGTATTTATTTGATCTTTGTGTTTATTTATTTTCTTGAATCTTTTTTATTATTTTGATGGCCGATTTTAAAGCGCGCTTAGTTCGAATGCATTTCGAGTATTTTTGTTGTTGTAAATTGTTTCGTTGTTTTTGCTTCTTTTAGTGTTTTTCTGTTATCAAATCGTGTAAATCGCTGGCACTTCAATTTGCAATTCAACTTCCGTCAACTGCTGCGGAATTTTGAACAGGCTTGATTACATTTCTGAGCTAGTTAACGAAAAAAATTAATGATATTTAAAAGCAAGTAGGTAGCCTCTAATCGAGACTGCTAAGCTTTTGAGATACCCTGGAGTAATAAATAAATGCCTTTTTTTGTTGAGTTGTGCTTTTATTTTTTCAACGCTTGAATACAAATTGTGTATTTTTTTTTGCGATTGTTTTAAAATATTAAAAATAATAATGTTGTAAAGAAAAATTTAGTGGTAGGTATATCTGCTATGTATTGAATATTTTTTAAAAATATGTATTTCATAAATATAAAGATTAACTACACTCATTTAATATGATACGTGTGCATTTAAAATTAAAAAAAAAACCTAGCATCTGATAAAGTAGTCAACTTTTGATAGCCCTTTTGAGCCTTTTTACGCATGATTACAGGGTATAGAAATTAAATAAAAACGAATTAAATAGTAGACATACAGCAATAAGTAAGTAAGTAAAATGGTTATGTAAATGCAAATGAAAATGGAAATGAAAATGTAATTAATGAGCATAAAATGCGGAAAATTGTGGAAAATACATGAAACAAGTTTTCATTTTCATGCGTCGCGCAATGTGGTTAGGACAGTTGATGCAGACCAAGAGACAGACAGACAGACAGACAGACAGACAGACAGACAGACAGACAGATAGACAGACAGAGAAACGGACTGACATCGTCAAACATCTCGCCAATGTTTGGACAGACCGATTGCTCTGCTAGCCGTGGCGCAGTTTTTTTTAATTAAAAGTACGAGTATCTGAAAGATACGTTCACTTTTTTTTTGGTTTAATGCTGCTGTCTGTGAGGGTCCCAATTGCTATTTGGCTTCGCACTGAGCCAAAAAAATACTCAACTCAACACAGCTCAACCCAATTCAACTCCAACTTTGAACAGCTATAGTTAAAATTTGTAATGGACTCTGCTACAGATGCTAATAACCATATGAGGTAGTTTTTTATCAGCACTAATCTATTTCAATCATCATTTGAAAACTCTGTGTGATATCATTTTTTGATTGCTATCATTTGATATTGAAAGTTTTCTTCTTTTTAGCTGATGAGAAAATATGTGGTAAGATTGAAATTTCTTTTTTTATTAAAAGATGGATGTGCCTAGAAAGTCCGATAAGGAAAGCTTAAGAACTGGTTGTTTGCTTGAACAATTTCCAATTTATTTCTTCTTAATTCCTTAAATCTAAATTTCTTTCATTTTAAGACATTAAATTTATCTTTCGAATTTTTCAAGTTTTTAATCAATCCCAGTGTTTATTTCTAGCTATGATGTTTTTTGCAAATTTTCTTTATATCTTAGCATTAGAGTTTACATCGAAAACTTTGTTTGTTTTAAGAAAAAAAGTGAATTTTGTTAGTGAGAGTATACTGCGGTGATTTACAGTGGATTCTGCATTGATTTTATGCTAAGTTCTTTTATATTTTAATAAAAGTTAGGCAATTTCTTTGACATGATTTTATTGCACTTTCATAACCATAACTAGATTTCATAAATTTGTATACAATATTTGTTAAAATTTAAGAAATTTTTATACAAATTTTTTATTCTTCTGTTTTTTAATTTCTTTTAATTATTATATAATCTGATCATAGTCATGCCCAGTAATCTTTTGTAAATTAAGTATACTATATTTCGACAGAGCTGCCAACTTGTTTTGCAGTGTATTTAAGTTTGTTTTTTCTTCAATTATTCGCATACTTCCCAACCGCCCATTAAGTGGGCTCAAGTGGCTATAACCCAAGCACTAACTTGATGTCAATCTTTTGTCCACAGTTAACCAGCACGTTCCAAAACTCTAGACGAATGTGTGAGCGTGTGTTGTGTGTGTGCTGTGTGTGTGTTTGTGAGTGTGTGTTGTATGGTCTGCCCACCTGCCGCATAAGCAAATCGAGCACGTTAATTAAATGTCAACAGATTCAAAGTTGAGAAGCGCGCGGGACGCGAAAGGACGCGAAGTTGAAGAGGAGAAGAAACTGAAACCGAAACCGAAGCTGAAGCTGAGAAAGAAATAAAAAGACGACAGCAACGAATTGAAATTGTGCAAAATGTTTGCATGACTGTCAAATAAATCATAAGAAGCAGCGATAAAGAAACTACAACAACAACAACAACAACAACAACAACTACAACACTAACAACAACAACAACAACAAACGCTCACAACAACTACAACAACAAGGAGCAAACATGGTTAATGCTGTGATGGATGCCATTGCGGTAAGTGTCCAATGTACAATGTCCATAACATATTTTCAGATTGTAGCTCATATCATTTAATTTGCATTCAAAATTTATATATATATATATATGTATATATTTATTTTATAAGTTCTTTATTTTAATTTCATATCATTTAATTTGCATTCAAAATTTATATATATATGTATATATTTATTTTATAAGTTCTTTATTTTACTTTCATATCATTTAATTTGCATTCAAAATTTATATATGTATATATTTATTTTATAAGTTCTTTATTTTATTTTATTTTCTTTGTTTTATTACTTAAGCTATTATTTACGTTTTTACTCTTTTATTTGATTTCATTTGATGTTTCGTAAATTGAAATTGCAGTCGCCGCAGCCAATTGAAGTTTGGTTGTTGTACTTCAAACAAGAAACTGGTGAATTGTCGTTTTTAATACTCTATAAGCAGGTTTATTGGGTGACCCATAATTTAATAAATTGTTTAATTTAATAATATGAAACTTTAAATGCCCAACGACAAAAAATGACTGCTTTTTAAAATTCAAAGGTACTAAGTAGGATTTCAGCAGAGTTTTCCATTTGGAAACAAAAAATAGCTGGAAAACTATTGTATTATTATATTATTATACTTTCTTCAACATTTTTAAATTTTTATTTATATTTAAACCAAATTAATATCATTAAAGTGCTTCTAATTTAATCTGTATGCGGAAGAGTATTATATTCTCGACCATCCCAACTTTTTTGACTTTTGCTTGTTTTATTTTTTTTGTGTCTTATTTTCATTATTATTCTTTTTATTTTTGTTGCTTTTTGCGTTGCTTTGCCCACATTTTCAATTTGAATTTGTTTGCTGTGTCAATTGCTCAATTGGCTGGTCTGTCTACATGTTGTGCATGTATGTGTAGGGTGTGTATTGTGTGTGTCTGTCTGTGTGTGTGTGTGTGGAGTATGCTTGTATTTGTTGCATATTACACGCTAATCCATGTGTTTAAGGCTTTTTTTTCTCCTTTTGCATATGAAACGACACTGCACACTGCACATTAAGTGTGCAATGAGGCGTATACTTGATGTGGTGCAACTTGTGCTAGGTGTGCTCCATAAAGGAGAGGTGTCAAGACTTGTGTAAATTATAGACACGCATTGAGTGTTGTTAGATAAACTTAAGTATAAGCTGTAGTGATTTCAAGATGAGACGGAAAACTAAATTGGGATATAATAATATAGGATGTGGTTATAAAGATAATGACAGAATAAAATGGGATCAGAAAAGATAGGAAAGAATGGAATTGGAAGGAGGCCTTCAATAAGAATAAATGAGATAAGCTGGGATACTTAAAGGCTTATTTGGATGGACAATATGATACCATAGCGAAAATAGGGTTGGGTTAGAATCAGATTTGACAATAATAAAGAATATAAATAAGAATATCAAGTGTACAGGTTTAAAATAGAATAGTTGAGGAATAGGGATAGGATAGGCAATTAATAGGACAGGATAGGGATAGGATAGAATAGAGCTTGGACAGAAAAAGTATTGGATGGGACTAAGGATATGTCTAAGATGGAGATAAGGTATAAGGATAGAATAGGGATTGGATGATGGTGGGAAAGCGATAATGTATTGATAAAATAATGATTGGATGGGATTGTAATAGGATGGCAATGAATAGAGAGAGAGAGAGAGAGAGAGAGAGAAAGAGATAGAAAGAGATCTTTTCAAAGTCTACTTGAATCAACTATTGTTTGATTTGACTTGTATTGATTCGCCATTGCAGTGCACTTATTAGTCTGCTCAATGCGATCACTTTAATTTCAGAAAAAAATAAAGTCGGTCGCCGTTTTTCCACTTGAGTTTAGCCCACAAAAATTTGCATACAACTCGCAACTCTGGCGAGGTTTTTAGTCAACACACACACAAACAGCAAAAACTGAAATAAAGGCCAAAAACTGTAGAAATATTTATAAATATCAACAGCAAAACAAAGTGAAACAGAAAATAAAAAAATGTAAAAAAAAATAAATATACAACAAAAATAAATGAGCTGAGTCGAAAAACCGACAGCAACTGAAACCGAAAAAAATGAAGGAAAAAGAAAAAAATCAAAACAGAAGTGGAGCTCAAATTAGCACAGAGCGTGGGAGCCGGTTTGCGTTGACGTTGACGTTGACGTCGCAGTCGGCGTCACAGTCGCCGTTGCAGTCGCCGTCGCCGTTGCTGACATTGTTGAGGTAGCTGTGTAGATTTTTCTTAAATGTTGCACGTTGCAGGCTTTTAGTTTTGAGATTTGAGGAGCACGACCGCAACCCCGTAAACTCGTTATTACTCCGCCAACTGTCTAGCGTAATTATTAAAAGGTGTTTTCGATGAATCGTCGTCAGCCTCGTCAAGGCCTCCCCACTCGATGCCACTGGCCGGAAGTCAAGACCAGTTTTTGGTAACTGCAGGTAACACCACCAGCAGCAGCAACCACAGCACCACTGAAAGTCCAGCACTTTGTTTGTGTAACGGAAATTCCTTGCACTGTTCCAAGTCCAAGTGCTAGACAATTGGGCATGATTTGGCAAGAAAGTCAAGTCAGTCTAAAATGCAAGACTAGATGATACCCTGTTTGTCAATGTTGCTTTCTCGAATGACCTCCCTCTTTTATCTAATTACTTAAATTTTGCTTATACATTCGACATTCTAAATACATTATTAGAATAGAATTATATCATTTACTATAGAACATATATTCTAAAAATAATTGAATATTTCCAAATTTTTAACATTTTTACTAATTTTTTTTGGATAAGTTATGAATTTGCAAACGCATTAAAATACTTCTTATTCAATAATCATATAAGTTTCTTTCATAATGATCATAATATAAAAAAATATTTTAAAAAAATTTTCAAATTACTTACTTACTATTTCTATACTTTAATATAGAGCTATAATAAATGCATAGCCTTATTTATCTAATCAACTTAAAATATTCAAAAAAATATTAATATATAACATTTAAAAAAATACTAAAAATTAAGAAAATTATAACCAACAATAAAAAAAGAAAAATCCTTTAGAATACGAAATAGTATATGTTTTTAAATAATAATAGAAACATAGATAGTCAAAATATATCTTTTACTTGTTACTTATCTGTCACCACATATCGGATACTCATTTTATCCATTATAGAGTATACACATAAAAGAAAAATCAATGGGAAACTATGATGTTTCTCATGGTCAGACAAACAGTGTCAGCAGTTGATTGTCTGTGTCAAGTCTATGGCTACTTGAGACATCCGTTCATTAACCCAGAAAAGCTTGTCATACTTTTGCATAAAAAACTTGATTACCAATTGCTTCTGAAAAGCTATTGCGAATTTTCCAGCGAATCAATCAACGATTTTCTACGTATTTCCCAATGCACTTTGAGGTTTTTAGTGGCTAATTCTGAAAATGATTTTGCGAATTAAGTTTTGATATAAAGGCCAGCTGGAAGTCCAAATTGATCTTGATATTTTATTTAAACAGCCATGATACACAATTTTAAGCTGTGGAGGTGTTATTGCTAAAATCTTCAGCTTCTTAGATTCTTAGATATGTATTCATTTTCCACCCATAGTGATATTTATTCGTCCTGTTTTTTAAGTTTTAACAAAGAATTGAAAAAATAATTTAAAATCAGAAAAGATGACATTTCGTTTACTTTCCTCCTTGGGAGCTAAAATTTTCCTCTTTTTATATTCAGATCTAATTCTAATTATAATTTAAATCTTTTCTTTACAGCTTAAATTTATATTTCATTTTATCTTTATTTTTTAATCTTTAACTTAATTTTTATACATGTTTTTTTTTTTTGTTTCTTGCCGATTGCTTTTAGTCGCGCATAATAAATAAATTCAATTTATTGCAGTAATTTAATAAATATGATTTTGTATTTTTTTTTTACAGCTGCTCAGTTCGCTGGCAAGTGATTTGGATGTAATGTTGAATGATTTGCGATCGTCGCCGAATCATGGTACAGGAACAACAGCAACAACAACATCAGCAATGACAGCAATAAACCAACAACAACAACAGCAGCAGCAGCAACAACAACAACAACATCAACAACAGCAGCATACCAGGCAATCGCAGTTGCAACATTGGCAAGCCATGAGCAACAGCAACAACAACAACTACAAAATTAATAACAACAGCAGCAAGTACAACAACAGCAACACACAACTGCCACGCCCACAATGCTTCAGTGATATCAAATTGCGGGCGGCGAAAACGGCCAGAACAACGACAGCAACATCAGCAACAGCAACAGCAACAACAACAATTGCAACGGTCGCAGCAACAACACTGCAGCAGCAACAGCAACCACATCAACAACAACAACATCAACAACAACAGCAACAACAACAACTATCGAATGGCTTTCAACGTCGCCGCCTGACAGCAAAACCAACGCCGCCGTCACCACAACGTCGTCCAACACGTCGACTGCGCAGCGAACTGCAGCAACAGCAACATCAACAGCAGCAACAACATCAACATCAACAGCAGCAACAGCGAGCAGAGCTTGAAGCAGACGCAGATACGGATGCAAGTGACGTTGCCAATATGACGTCACCGTTAAGTGCAAGTGCGGCAGCAACGCGCATCATTGGCCTCTCGCCGGACGTCAAGAAATTGCACAAGTTGCCGCTTTGGTGCCGCAACAGCAACAGCAACCACAACAACAACAACAGCAGCAGCAGCGCTGTCGGCAGCGCAGTTGCAGCGCAGCGTCGTCTTACAACGACAACAACAACAACAACGACGAGAATTAGTCAGAGTCAGAGTCAGTTTCATAGGTAAGTTTCAATTACACTAAGCGATAAGGAAGTGCCACATGCCACTTGCTGCATGCCACATGCCACCAAAGTATATATGTTTCGTCATGCCAAATTGACATTGGGCTGAATTTTAACACCATGACAGAGGGGTATGTGTAATGCAGTAATAGACACGTTGCAAACACCATAAGGCATATATATTCATGATCAGAAAGTCAAGCTCAGTCAATATCGTTTTGTAAAGTTATCAGACTTAAAAGAATTAATACAGTTATCAAGGAAACGATCAATTAAATATTCAGACTTATTTCATAGTAAGATATTAACAATAAATTGCATATAATAATAAATATTACACTGATAAAAAAAGTTTAAAAATTTAGATTTCTTGTTAATATTTTGTTTTTAATTTTTAAAATGCGCTAAGAGCCAAAAATTTTGAAAACCATGTCTTGATCAATGTTTTTTTTTTATACTTTCAATTTATGCTGACTTTAAAAATGTTTACGAAGAATGTTTTTGATTTTAGAAACCGGTATTTTTAATAGGAAAAAAAGTGTTGGACAAGGTGTAAAAATTTTAATTATGTTTATGAAAATTTTATTAGAGTTTGAATTTTCTTTTAAGTAATACTGTTTTTTTTTAGAGAAGTTACTTGTATGACAAGACCTTAAAATTTTAACTATGTTTATGAAATTTTTGAATTTTCTTTTAAGTAATACTGTTGTTTTTAGAGTAGTTACTTGCGTAACACTTGATGGAACTCTTAGTTTAAATTTGTTAAAGTTTCTACAGTGTATTAAATCTTATCTTTGTTTGTTCTTCACTTGAAGTTCGGTTCACCAGGTGAACTCGGATTTGGCAACGGGCAAAGAACCAGGAAGGCAGCTGTGACTCATAGTCACAAGTCACAAGTTGCAGTCACAGTTACCGTACACAGTCACAGTCACAGTTGTAGATGGATTCACGCATCGTTGAGCGTTTCATGCGAATGCCAAAATGCATGAATGCTATGAAGGTGCTAGCAGGCAGTCAGCCTGAAATTTTAAGAGAACTGCAACAAAAAAAAAAAAAAAAAAAACAATAGCAAAGGAATTGAAGAAGGAGAGAGAGAGGGAGAAAAAAGAGTTGAGGTGAAGAACTAGCGCTAGAGTGATGTTAATGTTAATGTTCATGTTAATGTTAATGTTAATGTTAATGTTAAAGTTAGTGTTAATGTTAATGTTAATGTTAATGTTAATGTTCATGTTCATGTTAATGTTAATGTTAATCAAATTTTAAAACAATAAAACAGAAACTACAAGAAATTTAAAATGAAGAGCGAAAAAAAAATTAAGTTGGAAATATAAAAAAAAAACAAGGACTGTAACAATTATAATTGAAATTAAAAAGAATATATATTTTTCAATAAACTTTAGAGTAGTAAGGCCTATCAAATAATCAGATTACTTTCAAAAAATTAAATCTAAGTATTAAAAAATCCATTATTCACAATTTGTAGCACATAACATATAACTTCAGTAAAATACCCTTATAACATCATTTGAAAGGTAGCTGCTACCTTTTACTTGGTTGATTTTACTCAGCTTGAGATTTTGTTGAGGTTCCACTTCAAAGGCAACTGCATTTGACAGGCAACTTTTTCAATGGTGGTTAACTGCCAAAAAATAAAAAAAAACAAGCAATGCAAAATCTGAGACCCTGTTTAACCCCGTCAAGAGCGAAAGACAGAAATATTTTTGTAAACCATATAAGCGCAATATGTTTAGCATATAAATTATGAGGCCAGTCAACAGCAGGCGGAGAGACAAAAAGGCCTGACAGACAGACAGACAGCGATGCTGCTAAAACTACGTAACGGACAACATCAGATATACATATGTATATATATATATATAAATAAGTATGAATATGCTTGTATAGTTGTATTATAGCCGAAATACCAACTACACGCCAATCCCCTCATGTTTCCTTTTTGCAAACACACTATCAACACAGAAAAGTCTCGCACAGTGGGCCAAATGTGTAGAAATCTTGGTTAAATTAAATTTATGTTAGTGATTCATTTATTTGCATAAAATTATAAATATAAATAAAAATAGTTTCGTATTACTTACAAATACTCTATAAAGAATATTTTATTAATCAAATTTCAGAGTTTCATTTATTTGTATCAAATGATTAAAATAAATGAAAAAATTTGTTACTGATTAGAAAAGATCAGATAGCCAAAAAAAAATTTTAAATCGTGTAAATTATAATTATAAAATTGGAATTCTTATAAGCCAAATAATGTTACGAAATATGTCATAAAATTTCCGTTCTAAAATTTCATCAAGTTTACCCACTGTGCCTTGTCACAGTGGCAGCTGTTGTTGCTGGTGTTGTTGCTGTGTCGTAATCGTCGTAGGCGTCGCTTGAATTTGGCTCAAGACATTTGGCCAAAACAAAACAACGGCTAACAAATGAGGGGCGGGCCCTCGCAAATATGTTAAAATGAAGTGTTATATTTTATGTGTTTGGCCGCAAAAGCGAAACGACCAACAGCAGGAACAACAACAACAATCTTTAACAACAACAACAACAACAATCTTTAACAACAACAACAACAATAACAACAACATCTTTAACAACATCCAATAACAACAGTTACAACAATATCCCTGACAAGAACAAATAGAACGAGCTATAAACTTAAGTAAATATGAATATTGACGGCTTCTTCAGTTACAGTTTGTTGGCTTTTTTTTTTTTGGTTTGGTCTGTTGACAACCCGACAAAGCAGGCACAACCCACTTAACTCATGCCACCCAAACACCCACCCCATCACCCACTCGAACCACCAGCCAGAACAACCACCCCAACCACTTTTTTCCCATTGGAGTTGAGGCTTGGGTGAGTTTTTGATGTTTTACAAAGGGTTGTGACTTTTGTATCTTTAGCTATTTATTAAATTTGTTTGCCAACACACACACACACACACACACAAGTGTTGTGCGGAATGATGTGTTGAATTGAGGGAATAAGAGGGTATTGGTTGGGGTACTGTGGTTTGGGGTTACCAGGAAGAGCAGGAAGAGCAAACAGGACCAGTGAACATGAGCTGCGTAACTAATTTGCTTAAAGTGCACGATGGCTCATCAGCGACAATGATAGCACAGTGCTTACAAAGCACTAAAAAATGTACGAAATTCAAAGAGAGAGACAGAGAGAGAGACAGAGAGACAGAGAGAGAGAGAGAGAGAGAGACAGAGAGAGAGAGAGAGAGAGAGAGAGAGAGAGAGAGAGAGAGAGAGAGAGAGAGAGAGAGAGAGAGAGAGAGAGAGAGAGAGAGAGAAAAATTAACACAGTTAAAAATTGTTAATTCAGAATTTATTTTCATTTTATCTTGATTTTTTTCATGAAACAGAAATGTTCTTACATATCAATTTATTACAAGTCAAGTTTATGATAAGTCAACAGTTTAATGATATGACCCTAATAATTGGTATGTATGTATATATTCTAAATATTTCATGATAAAATTGATACTAATTTGCATACTGAATGTACGGGTGTATCTTTATTGAAGGTATGTTTAAAATTAAGCGCAGAGTTTCTGAGTCGAATTATTCATCATTTCTGGTAACATTTGTTATTTCATTCTGCTATAGCACACATTTTCTATAAAAAAAACTATCCGTATTTACTATAATTATATTTTTTTATTCACTTTTTTGCTTTTTATGGCTTCAGTAAAATCTCACTTCTTTTCATTTTTTATCCATGTTTTTCTTCGGCCTTAATGCTTTGGTCTATTCGCGTTAATACCAGTAGATCACTTTCTGATTTTTTCATTAGTTCAATCTACAGTAAGGTTTTCAGTCTATAGCTAGCTTTTACCCATTTTCTTAGTGTCTATTTCTCATTTCCGTGTTCACTTTTTCCTGCGTTAATTTATAATTTGCCATTTCATTGCATGGTTTGTTTTTAATAATACGATGTTCAGTTAACTTTTCTATACTTTTTACATTGATATTATGTTTATTTTGCCAGTTGGTGGAAGCTTTTTTTTCTCTAGAAACTTATTTGTCATAAAATTGCACTTTTTGTTATTTTAATGTCATTTTTTTTTTTCTTAGACATTTAGTCTGTTGTAAATAGAGCTTAAAGCACTGTAAGATTCACACACACACACGCACACACACAACAAAACAGACGCACCCGCACACACACATTCTACACAGTAACCGCAGAAAGTTTTTGCTTCAAAGTGTTTTGCGGTCTTCATGCAACAAAATGAGGCAGGGGCAAAATCAGTGGGTGAGAAGCGTGTGTTGTTGGTGGAAGGGGGGTGGGGAGAGAGTAACTGGAGTCAGTTTGCCAGTCAAATTGATGACGTCTTAGACGAGCTGACATTTGGCTCCTTTTGCAGCTACGTCATCATCAAGAGCATCATCATTATCATTATTATCATCATTAGCTTGCTCATGATTGTCTCAAAAAGTTGTGTGCAATTTACGCGTTATTGTTGTTGTTGTTCTTGGGTTCAACGATGCGTATGAGCAGCAAATGGATGAATCCGTATCTCCACACCTGCCGCGGGGAAAGGGGAAAGGGATGTGTCTCCATGTCACACGATGCCAAAGTGCGACAGGTGTTTGCTTTATTAACTGCCTTATAACAAGCCCCCTCTCTCTCTCTCTTCCACTGTCTCTCCCTCTCTAACAATCCCGCTGTCTCTTTCGCGGCAGCTCGTTGACATGTAAACAGATTAACATAATTAATTTATTTGCATTGTTGTTGGCCTAACCTAATCTAAGTAGAAGTTTTTTATATATACACTATACGTATACTTATATATAATTTGGCTGTTGATGCCACTGTCATCATCATCATTGTCATTGTTGTTGTTGTAGCTATTGTTGTTGCTGCTATTGTTGTGGCATTTTTAGACCCAAACTAATTTGAGCATTTTGTCATCATCTAATCTAATTAATTAGCGTTGTATGCGCTCATTAATCAGAATGCATAAATATTTGAGCAGGGCGTGTGAAAGAGAGAGCAATAAAGAGAGAGGGAGACAAAGAGCCACAAGTGAAGAATGTTAACCTCAAAAATGCAAACAATATGAATTTCCTTAATTTTTATTATCTATTAAAATTATTGTCTTAAATTTGATTGCTTACAAGTAAGAAAATTTGCTTTTCCATAAATTTAGTTGACTTAATAAATACATTCTACAGAGTTAAGAGGCGATTGTTTCCAATGCCAGGTGGCAACACTGCAATACTAACACGTAATAAGTTTAATTAGCTGGTAACTATTAATATTTGCATTAGGCTAAATTAATCCTAAAAAAAATTCAAGCTGGGACTTCTTAACTTTAAACAGAGCTGCCAGACATGAAATTGCTTGGAGAGGTGGCAACGCTGACTTGCAATTAAATTGCATGATAAATATTATAAAGTAACATCAACGTGAGAAAGCGTTCCACTTAATTTTAATACAAAAAAGAAACACCATTACTCCAAAGATACATTTTTCTTTTGAGCCAGTAAAGTCAAACACTCGATCGAAAGCAATCAATGTAGTATTCAGAAATTCACATTATATTCAGTCGTCTAATAGATATGAATGTGGATGGTATTCAAATCGAAATGCCAATCAATGACTTCATGATGATTAAGATACTTGTGGCATTGGCTACGATAACAACAATCGTATCAATCATATTTAGCATACAACTGTCAGTCAATCATCCAGTCAGTCAGTCATCCAGTCAGTCAGTCAATTATTCAATTCGAGGTTAACTCCACGAATGAAATTCAGCTAACTGACAAACTGACAAACTGACAAGTCATTTCAATGCTCAGCTCAAATTTCGCAATTATGCAATGTAACAAGAGAAAGAGAGAGAGAGATAGAGAGTAAAAGGGAGAGAAGAGAAAGAGCGTAGAAACATTTGACAGCTGCCTTTTTTTTTTTTTTTTTTTTTTGTAAAGCCTATTGGTCAGCTGGTTAAAGTAATTCAACTGAACTCATTAGCTGCCAAGTTCGTTCTGTCACTCACTCACACTTACTATAGTATTCACTTCTTATTCACACTTATTCACAGCACTAAATTTCCCCAGACAATAGACCACAAGCCGAAACTCTAGAAAACCAAGAATGACCAAAAGACATAAAAAAAAGTGACTTTTAGAGTGTAAACATTCCAAGCAAAGCACAAAATATGCAAATTGAAAGGACACCCAAGGCATAAAATCTCCACAGCTCCGCAGCTGGAAGCAAACTCCTCGGTCTTCTACTGTACACTTGGAGAAATAATCGAGTTAGTTTTTCTGAAAATCTCGACTCAATGTAAGCAAATATTTGAGGAAGTTTTTAACTTGAATTTCATACAATTTGCTGGGTTTCAGTTAGTTAAATTCTTGGTTTTAAAGAGTTATATAAAACTGCTCGACTATGAGATACCCAGTGTGCAGTGTGGTAATTTTGTAACTATACCTAATTGTGTTAGAAGTCTAGGAGTGAAAGATTCACTGTGCAAAAATCTATAGTTTAAAATAAACTCTTAAATTTTGAATCCTGTATAATAATACTGAAACAAAATTTTAATTATCCCTTAAGAAGAACAAACTAATAAAGTTATTTTTATCTGTTATACTTTATTTCTATGCACTTCAAACGCTTACAGAAATTACAGGGTGTGCTAATACTTGGTATACTTTTCTTGCAAAAAAACTGTACAGGGTATAGAAATAATTTCGTACACATGAATCCTGCTTAACACAAACAACTTTTCTTCAAGTGTATTTGGTGTCCGGAAAACTTTATGCTGACATAAATTGCATATTAAATTTTACATTTTTCATATTTATGCAGCCAAGTCATAAAGTGAAAGTGACTCAAAAGACGTTTAACAGAACAACGGAGGGGTGGAGTAAGGGCCCAGGAGAGGCAGAAGTTAGGGGAATGAAATAAAGCAAGAGTGTGGGGGGAAGGAGAACACAAGAACAACATTTCAATTTAGCAAAATATTCATTATGCTCAAGTGTAGACTTCAGGCTTCAAATGGCGCTAAATGGCAAAGCGGAAACGTGCCAAGCAAAAGGTGACTCCTCCGTCTCCGTCTTCTGCTTTCCCCTGCCCCCTTGCCCCTGCCCCAGCTGCCACACGGTGGCAAAGTTTCAATGCTCCATTTGCCGCTAGCCGCCACTCATTTGGCCATTGTCAGGCAACGTCTTCATTGTCGTCGGTTCTCCGTCTGAGTCTCAGTCTCAACCTCTGTCCACATTCACATACACTGATAAAAAAAATGTACTAAAATCAAGATTTTGGTCTTAGAACTAAGATTTTTGCTCTAAAAAATGCGTCGAGAACTTAAAATTCTTAAATTAAGAGAACACATCTTGATTTTAAGAATATTTCAATTAAGACCAAGTTCTTATTTTAAAAATAAATGTTCTTAAAATTAAGACTAAAAAATAAAATAAATAAAAATTATTTTAAATATTTATATATATAATTTTTATTTAATATTTTTGATTTATTTACATTATATTTTATTTTAGTAATTTTATTTAAATGTTGTTTTAATTTGATTCGAGTGGGATTTGAGCCGCCGCCTACTGCAGCACTACTGAAGCGGCCTCTCTAACCAGAGCGCCACGGTGCCACCATTTGTTTGATACAAAATAGTACCTATTTATACTTTTCTAACAATCTAAGATTTTTATTCTAATATTAAGATTTTAAGATTTTTTACTTTAATAATCTAAGTTTTAGAAATTTGGTCTTAAAATAATCTCATTTTAAGAACAAAATATTTAAGATGAATGTTCTTGATTTTAGAACTTGGTTTATTTTTTCAGTGTAGTCAGAGTCTTTCGCTTCTTTTCCGTCTGCATCTTAACCTCAATCCTTGTTCCCCGGTGTCTTCTACGTCTCCGTTTCAACCTCAATCCTTGTCAGTTTCGTCCTCGTCGTGCCGTTGTCTTTGCTTGCATTGTGCAAACTTTTATAAAGTTATGAAAAGTCATTCAAGTGCGTGGCTGTAAAAGCGACAGCGAGAGAGGGAGAGCTAGATAGAAAAGAGAGTGAGAGAGAGAGAGAGGGGTAGAAAAAGTGAGAATGTGTGTGAGATATTGAGAGACGACTTGGCGACTTTTGAGCACTTTGTGCTCATTTTCAACATATTTTTTTTTGTTTTTTGGTGGGGCAAGTATAAACTAAAGACAGCTTCGATGTCGACAAGTTTCTTGTAGTGTTGTGACCAGGTGGTTTGGGTGGCTTGGGTGGTTTGGGTGGCTTGGGTGGTTCAGCTGCGTGGTTTTGAGTGGTTGCTTGCTGACAATAAAGCCGTCAAAAACGTGCATCGCCGACAAGGATGTTGTCCTTAAATATCCTCGACTATTCTCGATGTCGTCGGCGATTCTTCTAGTCGACTTAAACGCCAAATGACAACTAGTTTAGATACCCTACATAAATGGAGTATATGGAAATTGTCAATAAACCAAGCTGTTTATAAAATTAGGGTAATAAGCTTACTTAGTTGATTATATATTAGTTTTATTTATTATTTTTATTTTTTAAGAAATTCTATCAGACTGTCAAACTCTTGTTGTTTACTTTTGAAAATTTTCCCACTAAGTGATAAATACTATTTGATTAATGTGCAGATCGGAACTCTAAGCTCATTTAAGCTTTATAATTTTTATTTTATTAGTAAATTTAATCCGATTGTATATGGCTTAAGACTATGTGGGTAATTTTAATAAAAATTTGTTGTTCTTAATTTTTAGAATGTTCATTACAGCTGGGATAAGACTCGGTTATTATTTATAATTGTTAATCATTTAAAAACAAAGTAAATATATAAAAAGTCATTATAAAAGCTTTGCACTTTCTAAAAGCTTTTAAAAGACTCTGCTAATGATATAATCTAAAAGTTTTGTTGGTGTATCGAAGCTACTGCAAGACTCAGCTATTATTTGGGTAATTACGAAAAAAAGTCCTCGATGGACTGCAAATTATCATGAATTATCATACAAATATTTTTTTCAGTTTCAGTGCACAAGACATAATAATTCGAAGTATTATTTATCTAAATTGTTTGCAAGGGCATTAAAGCTGTTTATAGAAGCTTTGAAAGCTTTTGAAACTAACCACAAAATTCAGCTAGAAGTATAATCTCAAAGCTTTGCAGTTGCATTAAAGCTACTGCAAGACACAGTAATAATTTATAATTATTCTTAAGCTTAATGTTTTGGAAGTGCATTAAAGCTGCGTTGTGGAAATACTGAAAGCACTTGGCTTATCCTTACGCTGACTGCCTCTTAAGTGAGCTTTGCCATTACGCTAAGCTGACGCGCAGCTGCGCCGGATTTGTTGCTACCTGTCGATAAAATCGTTACCTGAAGTTGGAGTTGTAGCAGAGAGAGAGAGAGAGAGAGAGAGAGGGGAGGAGATGGGGGAGAGAGAGGGGAGGAGATGGGGGAGAGAGAGGGAAAGAGAGCGACAGTTGCACTTTGAGTGCTGCTGCCAAAACTCATTAACCACAACGAAAAAAAATGTTTGCAACTTGCTGATGTCACACGATTTGCGTCTGAACGTTTATGCCACGCCTCTGACCCTACACACACACACACACACACACACACATACACGGATTGACCCCCTCCCTGACTCTTTGCTGCCCTCTGTGGAGAATTGCGTGTGTGTTTTGTGCCTGGCGGCAGTAAATAATTTTTGCCAAAAGGTTGTTGAAACATTTAATAAAACCAATATAAATCATAACAAACACTTAGCGCGACAACAACAACAACTCGACACACTCGACACACGCACACACACACACACATGTGTGTGTATGTAGAGAGGCAACAAAGCGTAACTAAAATTCCAAAGCGTTTGCCCATTTTAGCCGCAAAAACTTTTGCCAGCGCCGTGCACAAAAATGCCGAGCAGGCCAGCCTGTCTCTTTCTATGTGTGTGTGTGTGTGTTTGTTGTGTGTGTGTGTGTGTCGGTTTAAGAGGGGAGGGGGCATCAAGTGCTGCATTGCAACGCGTGAACGCACCTTGCCATGAGTCCGTCTGTCCTTCTGTCCGTCCGTCTGTCCAGCTGTCTCTGTCTGACGCACACTACGTGCTACGTGTATGTGTGTGTGTATGTGTGTATGTTGTATGATGTGCGTGTGTGTGCATTGCCCCCAAACCATTCGATGCTCTGCATAGTTCCATGTTGTCGTCGTTGTTGGCAATGCCAGCTTCCCCATGGCAACATTCATAGCAGCAGCAGCAGCAGTTGGGTGTGCTCGACATAAAAATACCCTGTAAGTTATAAAACTAGGTTCAAGGCAAAATTTATACATATCTTACCAATTATATTTTACTGCTAAATATGAAGTCTCAGAGAACTTAAAAAAGCCCTTTTAAAAATTTGTCTACCCTAAGACTTCATTTATTGTGTTTTAAATTATAGCTCTCTTATAGCGATCTTTAGCAGAAAATAACTTGGTTGTTTATTTATTGCAATAGTTGACAGCTTTATAATGACAGCTTTCAATTACAGAAATATTAAAGTTTAAGAAAAGCGATTTATTCTAAGTTAAACTTCACTTTAAAAGATTTGCATTTTTATATTTAAAATTTTCTAAAAATATGCATAATGAACTTTTTTAAGCTGCATAATATTTTGACTATCTATAAATGTGTTATTGTCAGGATTTTTTAAATGAATTATAGTCAAAATGTTGCTTGGAAAAATGCGTTTTATCATTTTTATATTAAAAATTTAATAATATTTTGGCTATCTATAAATTTGTTATTGTCAAGATTTTTTAAATGAATTATATTCAAAATTTCGCTTGAAAAAATGCATTTTCTCTTATACTCATATAGAGCTGTTATCCAATAGAACATAAATACCCATATTAAACAGAACATATATACCCGCTCTGTTTGACGCCGTCTAGGGTATGAAAATGCGCAAAAAATTAATTGCTCCGCATAAATCAAAAGACTTTGCTCTCACTCTCAGTCTGTGACCAACTCCCTTCCACCGCTGGCTCTGTATTACTTTGCCCCCTCTCCCCTTTCCCCACCTCCAAACACTTCCCCTCTGAGTATCCCTTTACATTCCCTCTCCTTGGAGCCACCCACTAGTCATTTGGTTATCCCTCGGTACTTGTTACTATTTCTGTTTTCGATGCATTTCAATTCGTTTCGATTGCAGCAAAATTCTCTGGGGGGGAATGCGAATTTCTTATTGTTTACTCTCTCGAGTCAAGCAGCATCAAGGCCACATTTGATGATGAGGTCCATGCACGCAACACTCATTAAAGTTCGAAGGTGTTGTTGTTGTTGTTGTTGCCCCCTCATTCTTGTGTATAAACAAAACAAAAAACCCAATGCAAATCTCCCTATTGATTACCGGAAGTTTCATATGGTATTAAACTCAATTGACTGCTCCATAAACAAGATCATTGTTGGATGGATGGATGTGTTTTTCACGTCTGTCAAGTTGATTAATCATTCAGCAATTTTCCCTCGTTGATTTTCAAATATATGATTGCTGCTTCAGTTGATTAACAAATTATGGAATTGCAGTAATACTATTGTATATTATGAAGAGAAATCGATTAAACACGCTTAACTTAAATTACAATTAATTGGAAAGTGTTGACAGAATATTTTAATAGTTTATCCATTTAATTTAACAGTGCTGATTAATACATAAGTAAAATAGATAAAGGATCAACTTAAAATTAGGCAATTTAAATGTATCTATTATGGCTATAAATTATTTGAAACTACGAGGATTACTAATTGGTAGTATATGTATTTACAGTCATGCCAAAAACTTATTTAATTAGATTAAATTAAATTTTAGTTTTTTTTTTCAGTCTGAAAATTGTTTGTACATTTTTTTTATTTAGTAAGATTAAATTAAAATTTAGTTTTATTTCTTCAGTCATACATTTTTTTGTAAAATCTTTCTTTCTTTTAAATGGTAATTTTGTGACTTTTATTTAAAAAAAGGATTAGCAAAAGTTGCTTTAAATATTCTTACCAATCTTAAACAAATTATATTGAGTAGTTAAAACAATCTTACTATAGTTTATAGACTGTAAAGATCTTATGAAGATGAAATAATATATAGCAAAATAGACGGATAGTTAATAGATTATCATTAAGTAGGTTTAGATCTTATACATATTAACTATTAAGCTGATCAGTTGGTAACTCTCTCCTACTTTCACAGTTCCTAAATAGCTTAAACAGAGTTCCTCTTTTAAACTATTTTCTTTGCTTTGCATTTTCTCTTAAACTGTCTATTTTATTTGTTGCTCTCATAAACTAGAATACTTAAAAGCGTTCATAATTTAAAGTCTATGTTGATTTTTTTTTTGTTTTGTTGCCATTTACCAAGGCCGTTTTACAATTTGCTCGGACATTTATTCTGTTGGCGACGTTGGGAGCGTCATGCCATATCACGCATACGTCATGTGTGCCGGCCATAAAAAGTAACCATGCATAAAATACGTCAAAAGAGCGAGAGAGAGAGAGAGGGAGAGAGAGGGAGAGAGAGGGAAGGAGATGCTGACAGAGATGCTCGTAAATAATGCGGCAGCGATTTATCAGACGAGACAGTTGCAAGCTCCAAGTTCCAAGTTGCAAGTTGCAATCATCAGTTGATGGAAAACCGCAACAAAAAAAATCAAAACAAAAAAAAAACAACCTCTTAAACTCGCGACTATTCAAATTGCAATTTAGCAATAGTTGAGCCGGCTCTGTAGCTATCTCTCTCACTCAATCGCTCACTATCTCTCTTTTTCTCTCTCTTTCTCTGTCTTTGCAAATCTATGCAGAGAACCCACATAAAACAGGTCTAGCTTTAAACAAATTTTTTTGGGGGGTTTTTAGAGTGCGGTCGGGTTACGGTTTGTGTGTCTGAATGTCTGACTCCGAGTCAGAATCTCTGGGTTTTTTGGCCCGTTTGTTTTGGCCATGTTAAGCCTCACACTAATTGCACTTGCGCTTTTTACAAATCCACACACATACATAACATTTTTCTTAGTCTCGCCAAAAAGCGAAAAAAACTAAGAGGAGATAACAACACCAACAACTCGCACATATTTTCATTTTCATGGTCAAAATGTTAGTACAATCGGGGAATGCATAAAAAGTTCGGGAGGGTAGAATTTGTTCTAGCGACAAATATGCATATTCCTCGACTCAAATTTCCCCATTTTCAACTCACGTTTGTCCATTTCCGTTTCCGTTGTCGTTCTTGTCTCCATTGTTTTTTTGGGTAGCTTTTTGAAGCACGCAAATCTTGATTTAATTTCCGTCTATTAAGCTTGAATGCCAGCCAAAAATATATATTTGTGGCCAGAGGTATTTTATAAGGTTTTTAAGCTTAGGACTTTGAGCTCATTAGCTTGCCAGACTGTGCGTAGTTTTAGAATCTGAGCTCTGTTAATTTCACAAATTTTCTTAAGTTTTTAGGTAATAAACTCTACGTATTGTTGCTAAACTGCACTACAATATGTAGTGCTGTCAAATTAATATTTTATAAGCATTTACCTTGTTGCCAAACTTCACTAAAATTTAGAATGTTGCCATACTGTTAAGTAATAATCATAATCAATCTATGTTTGAAATATATTTTAATGGATTACACAAAAATTTGTACATTGTTGCCAAAGTTCATAGCTTTCAAAATTTATTAGGACATCATTGTTGCCAAACTTCAACAGATGTAACTTGCATGCTGTACAGTGTACACTATAAAGTGTTTTTATGTTTTACACCTACATATTTCGTCGTTTATTTACAGTCTTAGTTAAGTTTAGTTAATAGCTATTAATATTTGATTTATCAAATTTTCGTCGACAATTTTTTAAGCATTGCACTGTTGCCAAACTACAGCATGTCGCATTTGTTTGTCGAGTTTATGAGTCACAAATGAATACAACCCCATCTTCAAAGCCTTTGAAAGGCAACACTATTAGTTATTTATATAAACTTTGAACTGGACACTGAATTGAACCCCTTCTATAAGAACAATGTTGACTTTGCCGCTTGGTCGCCTTTATATACCTATTTATTTTTTTTTTTTACTAGTGTGACAAATGAATTTGGGTCAAAAGTTGTGAAAATTAAAAAGGGCCAACTCAACAGTTCGAGAGGTGTCTCCAAAAAAGAAAAAAAAAATTGAACTCAATGATGATGATGCCAAAGTTGCCACAAAACATTTGCACGTCTCGGTTAGTGGCAAGTTTTTTGGGTGCCACCAGAGGGACAAAAGGTCTATTGACTTGACTGTCCGAGAATTCGCAACGCTGCTGAATGACATTCAACTGGTCGGTCAAATTGCAGTTTTATTTCCGTTTCCGCATCGACGTGCCACATATGCCACACGTAGCACGTAGACCGGACTCATTCAATTGAACATTCGCTGGGGTTTTATTTTGTCTCCTGCTCGTTTCTATTTTTTTTTTCTTTCTTTTTTTTTCTATCTGTTGTTGGAGCTCATCTTTAGGCCAACAACAACAAAAGTGGACACTAAAACGTTACAAAAGATTTACGCCGCTTTTGGTAGCATTCTCCGGTTGCTCCCCGGGTTAACCCCTTGAAGCCCCACACTTTTTTTTGCTGCTGGTCTCTGGCAGCATTACTTTTGCCTTTTGCGGGTTTGAGTAATGGATTAGATTTTTACTCACTTGTTGTTTGGGTTACGTTGTGGGGAAAGTGGGGGAAACTGTTCCATTGGTTAACCTTTTGGTTGACTGTTTCACTCTGTTTTTTATTTTCGCACCCGACTTTGATAGTGCCTTTTTTATACGCTCTTCATTTCAGGGTCCTTGAGCTGATAATAATTGTTTGCCTCTTTATTTATCTCAGTTTACAAGAGAATACATTTTTATTTAGCGACAACATTCTAATTCTAATTTAAATCTTTTTTTACAGTTTAAATTTATATTTAATTTTATCTTTATTTTTAAATTTTAATTTTAATTTTTATATATGGATTTTTTTTTGATTCTTGCCGACTGCTTTTAGTCGTGCATAAATAAATAAATAAAAAAATAAATAAAAATAAAAATATTTGTTTGTAAATATTGCAAAAATTAACTAAACAAAACAATCACAGCATTTTTAAATTGCAATTAAAGATAAGATAAGCTTTGCACATTAAAACAATTAACAATTTTCTTTTTAGTTTTAATATCATTAAAATCGAGCTGTATACTTATAAACTGCAACTCTTAAGTTCTCGTATAAAATTTCTTTCCTTAAAAGTGCATTCCGTATTCGTTGTGTAAAACTTTTGTCTTCCTTTGTTGTATTTTGTTTGCAAGTGTTAGTTCTGCTTTTTTTTTTTTTGGTGAAATTTCTGAGGGGTCATTTCCGGTTGTTCTATTGTGGTAACCCCTTTTGTGGACGAACCACAATGTTGGAACATTAAAGCGCATTCCAAACTTCCTTTTTGTCTCGTACTCGGATGGAATTTGGAATGGGATTAAGACAGGGGGGAAATGCTTTATTAGTTCGGATCGTAGTAGTTGTTGTTTATTTGTTTGCTGTATTGAGTTGACGTTAAATATTTATGTTTTTATAGCAAAATTGTAAGAAACGTGTACAGTATTTCTATACGGATTTTTCTTTTTTTGTTCTTTATTTCTATAGTTCGTTTATTTATATATATTATATTTTGTGAAGATTGTTTTTTGGCTTCCATGTTTAGCACATTAATGGCTCGTACAGCTGCATTAACCGTTGCGCTTTATTTTACCAATCGCGTTGGCATCTGGGGCAACACGGATGCATCCGATAAACTCTATCAACATATATCCAAGAGACTTGAACCGGTTCGTCAAATGATACCGGAACTATCCAAGACAGAAATAGGACTCATAGCGCGTAAATATTATGATTTAAGCATCAAGGAGAGTTATCAACTGATGCGACAGTTGCCCGATTATAAGGGCCAATTACTGGAATTGGCCAAAAGTTGGCCAAAACGAGGCAAAAAGAATGAGATGCAACAACAGGATGAAACAATGAATGAAGAGGAATTTTTCAACTGGCTGCCAGTTTTAACTGTTGCCGATAACGATAATGATGATGATAACGATAACGATAACAATGACGATGAGACGAATGAATGTGCTGTTACTGCCACCAACCATGCAACATGCAACACTAGAAATACTTAAAGCAATGCAACCAAATATTATGTGGAAATGAGCTGTGTTGCAAGGCGGTTGGTGTTGCCACCAATTGCAATCGGAATCGGAACCAAATCGGCATCGAGAATCTCTGGAATCTTTTGGAACCTTTGGCAAATCGAATTCAATTTTAGCTGTGTTTTTTTTTAAGATCTGTCTTCTTCAATCGGTTCATTGTGGCCTTAAGTTCCCGTTGATTTAAGACAGTTCCAAAACTTAACAAATTCCAGTGGATCTAATGATCTAACGTCTTTTAAGCTATTTGTGATGATCATGTTAAAGACATTAAATGATATAAAGGTTACTTTCTGGTTGTAGATCGTTTATTGTGGGATCTTGGTGACTTTCTCAATTAGATTTAAAATCTTAAGTAAAATTCTTAAGACTTCCAACGAATTTTAGACTTTTTTCAATTTTTTTCTAAATTGTGTTATTTGGGGCCTTATTTTTTGCATTTAAAATTAATTGATTTCGTCAAAAGAAAAATTCCCTATAAATTTTAAAAAATAAATATTTGAAATCTTAAGTTTTCTCTTTTAATCATTTAATTTAATAATTTATAGCGTTATTAGTAAAACCCACACTTCAAAATTGATTCTGAGACGTTTTATTTTCCTGTAAAAAATCATGTTAAATCGGATAATAATTTTGACTTGTAAAGTTGCTAAGTCAAAGATTTGACTAACTTCAAACTTTCATAAAAACAGTTTTTTGTTTAAAAATTTTGAAGAGTATTGTAGTGAATGCATTTAAACGAAAAAGTGAGATCTTAGCCTTTTCTTCAACTGAAAACTGTTGTAATATTTGTTATCTTTATTTCATAATATACTCAATAATTTAATTTAGTTTGTATATTTTTTTAGTAACTAATATAGTGGATCTACTCAAAGAACATGGATGGTTTTAAATCCCTTAGACTTGTCGAGTGCTTTTTAAGTTAATATTAGCCCATTTTGCAAGCCATTAAACGTTAACTCCCTTTCTTTTAGTCAAATTGGAGGTTGCTTGGCTTAAAGCAGTCTTTAAGTTCGGTCAGCTTTATGCTCTCTCCTTTCAATCCCTACAAAGCTACGTGGTCGCTGTTTTTGTCACGACCCATTGTCACGGAGAGAAAGAAAGAAAGAGAGAAAGAGAGTGAGAGTGAGAGAGAGAGGGAGAGAGAGAGAGAGAGAGAGGGAGAGCGAGAGGGATGATGAAGACGCAGTAACCATAGAAAAACCTGTCGCAGTCGCAGTCACAGTTACAGACTCCCAAAAAACTCAATCCACAGTCAACTGAGAGGCAGACACACTGTAAACACCGTGAACACAGAAAAACAGTCAACAGTCTATTAAAATGCCAGTCGAGGCATTGTGTGGCAAGCCGTGCGACCTTATCAGTTTTGTACTAAAGGATGCGCCAATATCTGCTCCCTTTCCCCAAGAAAAAAACAAGAAAAAAAACAAAAAGAACACCACACCCTTAAAGTCCTACGAAAACCTTCCCAGTTGTTGTTGTTGCTGTAACATGCGTTTTAATGTGACCCTTGCGGGCTCATAAAAATTCAACGTCTCTTTGATGGTTTTAGGGTTTTTATCCATGCTCCTGTTCTAGGCCTAGGACCTTACTTTCTGGCCATTCCTTTAGATTTTTTTTCTCCCTCTTCAGTTTTCCCTTTTTTTTCTGTTGGTTACGATTGATTTTGATACGGTAAATGACAAACAACACTGTTACTATTTGTGTTTTGGGGGAGGGAAAGAATTCCTCCTGCATTGGGCGGCTCATAAAATACGGCGGGGCTACAGGTAGTTGTTTGGGTCTTAAATGTGGATTTGTTGCACCACCGGAATGTACTCGTCTTAATGGCTTTTTTGGGCGCTCTATTTCGGAATTAGATTCACAAAATGCCTTTACAATTAGCAATAAGCGGCAAGGATTGTGGCTAGAAAATAAAACTCGAAAACTTTCAACTCTCATAACTTTGTCAAAACTTGACCGATTTTCATGCGGAATATCGTTTTGATCATTTTTTGGCCTCTACTTTGATTCTGCATCAAAATATTATCTATTTCAAAAATTCGAATATCACTGTCATTTTTATTCGTACTTTTCCCTTGACTTTCCTTTGACACTTACACAAAAACTTCCAACTCTCATAACTTTGCCAAAACTTAACCGATTTTAATGCGGAATATCGTTTTGATAATTTTTTGGCCTCTACTTTGATTCTGCATTAAAATATAAGTTATTTAAAAAATTCGATTTTTTTCCTAGTCATACAGTCATACTGAATTTGAAAGATATTTCGCAGAAATCCAAGAGTCTATATATCTGTTACATTATAACATTTGAACAACAGTGGAACTCATCATTTATATAAGTAAAGTCAAATGTTGAAAAATCATTTGGACTGTGAGTGTCAGGAGATCAATCAAAATGATGACTTCAGGAATAATTCTTAGCTCCTTCCACTTCGTAAAACGCTTTTCACTTTTCTTGTCGAAACATAATCCAAGTTGTATCTATTTACATATTTACTCTGCATTTTGCGGTATTTCTTGCGAAAGTATGCAAAGGCAAGTAAAAGTAGGGGATGGTAGGGGGTGATATGGGGTTTCTTTTAGGGGAGGGAGGGTTTTCTTTCGGTGAGGGAGAGAGAATAATACGTGCCGCATCTTTGGGCTGACTCTTTAACTGCTTATGGTTTAGATTTATAGTCACGGCTTTTATTTATGTCACTTTGCTTTGGCTTGTCTTCGAAAGGATACACACAATCGTATACAGAACCGTACACAGAACCGTACACACAACCGTACACACAATTGTACACACACAGACGGTGTTTGCTCGTATTTCTTTTGCGGTTTTAGCATATCGTTGTCCTGAGTTAAAACCCTATATAGGATACTTTTTCTCGTTTTAAGTCGTTGCATAAAATCAATTTCATTTTGCCGCCGCTCCACATGATGATGTTGATGATGTTGATGTTGATGATGATGAGGTTGCAAGTGTTGCAACTACGCGTACGTTGCCACAGCTGGTGTGACGCATGGGGAGGGTTATTGTTGAGGGATGACTTTGGACAAGAAAGGAGCTACGTGGAGGGGGGCACATTTGGCGCCCAGCCGCACGCTGTCTTGCATATTTAAGTTTGCCCACTGTGGTTGCTTGCCACTTGCCACTTGCCACTTGCTGCTTGCCACGTCCGGTTTTTGCCTTGGAAATTTCCGTTTAGTTGTTTTCGTTACCTGTTACCTTCATTAGAGAGAATTCTAGCATTACCGTTATCTATATATATATATATATATATATATATATATATTTTGCAACATTTTCCTGCATTCATTTCCGCTCATTTTCCAAGGCTTTTCCGCTGCCAGAATGTGTTTTATGAACTTCTTGCGTTGTCCTTTATTAATGAAGTGACCCAAAAGTCGTCTTCTATATTTAACTACCTCCCATTCTCTCTCTGTCTCTTTATCTCTCTCTCTCTCTCTCTCTCTCTCTCTCTTTGCTTCTGCATGTCTTTAGCAATTAGCAAAATGTGTGAATATTTTGTGCTAATTTCCGTTTAATTGTTTAATATGTTGTTTGCACTTTCCATTAGCTTCTTTCCGTTTGCCTCATTGTTGTTACAATTATTGCCTCATCCGCTTAACTCTAATTCCCTTCTCATCCTCCTTCTCCTCCTCCGACTCCTCTCCCCTTGCTAATTGCATGAAGTGTTAGTCAAGTGCCCCCTTTTCAAGGGGTTGTCTTGCCTATCAGAGAGAGACCTCTCGATTGCCATTCAGCAAGTGCTTAAGGGTGTGAGGTTAAATTGGCTTAAACAGCTGCAAATGGCTTGGCGAATAGTGCTCGACTGGCTGTTACTCTGTAAACATTTTAATCGTTCCTATAACTTGCTTGAAAAAATATTCTGAATATTTAGTTGACAAGTAAAAATAAGATTGTAACAAAAATTTATGTTTAACCTTGTACATTGTGCTTATAACGGCTTTAAATAGAAAGTGATGCTAGTGCGGTATAAGTATGCTTTAAAATGGCAAAGATTCGGTGTCTTTGATACTTGGGATCTCTTAGACAGATCTCTTATTCTAAACAAGTTTAAGCTTACCAAAAATAAAGAAAAAATTGTTTCTCTGACAGTAAAGCGAACTTAAAAATAATCGGTCGATATAAAAAAGTTGTTGATAATTCTTATACATTTTTTTGTTTTTTAATATTTTTAAGCCAGAAATTTATTTTTAAAATTTAGTTGAGAAATGAATTTAAAGACTTCTGTTTCTATCTTCATGTATCTCTCTCTTTCTCTTTTTCTTTCTCTAAAATAATTGAAACCGTTTTGTGAGTTTAAAAAGCTTTTAGCAAGCTCAGATCAAGTCTACCCTTTACAATTAGGCCAATATTTGCAGGGTATATTTAAGTATAGTCTTAAGTCTAGGGAATGCTTGAACTGGTCAAGTGACTCGTCAAATTGAGAAGCGACAGGAGCAAATGTCTTGTCAAGTAACCACTTAACGTTAGCTTATTGCAAATAGCTTAATAGAGAGAGAGAGAGAGAGAAAGAGAGAGAGATAGAGAGAGAGACAGAGAGAGAGAGAGACAGAGAGAGAGAGAGAGAGAGAGACAGAGAGAGAGAGAGACAGAGATAGAGAGAGAGAGACAGAGAGAGAGAGAGACAGAGAGAGAGACAGAGACAGAGTGAGAGAGAGAGAGAGAGAGAGAGGAGAGAGAGAGAGAGAGAGAGAGAGAGAGAAAGAGAGAGAGTGAGAGAGTAAGAGAGAGAGAGACAGAGAGAGAGAGGGAGAGAGAGATGGAGAGAGCGAGAGAGCGACAGAAAGAGAGAAAGAGAGAGAGATAGAAAGAGATAGAGAGGGAAGATAGATATATAGAGAGAGACTGAGACATAGATTAATAGCCGACTAGCCAGGTTAAGCTCTATGTTTAACACTGAAACATTTGCAGCTGCGACAGGATTGAACAGGATACGACACGTTACGACAGGCAGCGACAGGCAACACACATATACATACTTTATGTATAGAAAGTGGGGGGGCGGTGGGCTCTTAACTAATTTAAATCATTTTAATGGTCTCCATGGTCTCAAGTCGAACTAATTCCGACGAAGCGTCTTAAGCCGCCGCCATGCAAATCCCAAATGCCATAAATGTGGCGCCTCCCCAGCACCTTGCCACATGCCACTTGCCACTGTTGAGGCTCAGCTGCTTGGCGACAGACAGACACAGACACAGCTCGCAGACAACCGCAGCCGCATCTTCAAGAGGACACAACGAGGACAACGAGGACGACAATGAGAACTTCCAACAACTTTCAATTGTTCCCTTTTTACGTTGTTGTTGTTTGCAAGTCGTAATAGAATAAAGTTTGCACCATGGGAATTCCAACTGTTGTTTTTCAGTCAACTCCCACCTGACCCCAACCCCACCCCACCCCCGCCCACATGCCATGCCTCCCCTCCCTCCCTTCCTTCTTTTTCCTTTTGCCCAAGTACAACATAAAAAGCACATAGATCTCTTCGCTGTTTTTGGCGTCTTTAGCTTGTTCTCTGCATGTAATCCACTCAGACCCCTCCACCTCCCCCCCTTCCCTCTCTGCCTCTCTCTCTCTTTCTCTTTCTCTTCTACCGCTACATATGACAGTTGGCATGGGGCAAACATTTTGCCGGAATTCGTAATCCAGGCAGAACGCTAAGATGTTTATAGCCTCCTTTGCCAAAGGTATTTCAACAATGTGGAATGTATTTGCATTTACAGTTAACACACACACACACACAACAATACATATATCTTCATATATATTTATATTCCATTCTGATTCGCTTTATTCGCTTCTGTTTAAAAACTCGAATTTGATTCAAAAAATGTTATATTTTCATTCAAGGCTGCAAAACATAAAAATTTTGGAAAAATGATCAGCCATAGAGCGAGATTTATGTAGGTTTAATTCCTAAAACAAAGAAAGTACACGTAAAGCTTTGATCTCTCATAACTTTGCTAAAACTTAACCGATTTTTAATCGGAATACCATTTTCATAATGATTTGGCCCCTTAATTGAATCTGCATTTAAATTTTGTTCATCCAGAAAATTTGATATTTTTATGATCCTAAACCATTTACTATCCAATTTTCCCTTGACATTTTTTCAAAAACTTTGATCTCTCATAACTTTGCTAAAACTTAACCGATTTTTAATCGGAATGCCATTTTCCTCATGATTTGCCCTCTAAATTGTTTCTGCATTCAAGTTTTGTTCATCTAGAAAATTTGACATTTTTTTAATCCTAAGCCATTTATCATCAAATTGTCCATTCATACCCTAGGTTTTGGTTCTAACCTTGGTTTAAATTAATATATATATTATAATATAAAATTATAAAAATCTTCTTACATTTTTCTTAAACACTTGTTTTAGGAACTACTATCAACTTTACTAAATTGAGAAAAAAATAAGATAAGCTTAGTTTGCGCAAAATAAAACGTATGTACATTTATTTTTGTTGCAACAATAACTTGACATAGTGTAGTAAATGTTAATATCCGTTCCAAGTGTATTCAGTCCAGCATTTGGGAGCCTTCCATTTGTTATGATAGACGAATCGAGGCATAACTTCCAGTTTGCCCAGGGAGATATTCATATTTATTTAGTTGATTCATTTCACCAACTCGTATACTCATGCTTGCTATCAGATGACAGTCATTATATAATCGCGCAAATTTACTTGATCGAGTTTCAAGGGCGACTGCGAATAGAAAAGAAAATTCAAGCAAAGATTGAAAAAAAAGCACAAGTATTGCAGCGCTGTTTTAGACTGACGTATATAGGTATATACATATGTATGTGTGTGTGTGCTTAGCAGCAGCAGCAGCGCAGTAGCAGCGCAGCAGCAGCAGCTCCCGCGCTTAAAACTCACCTACTTATGGCGCCTGCTGTCGTCTCTCTGTCGTCTGCTTATTGCTTTTATTTATTTACTAGACATAACTGTCCGCCTCCCCCACCCACTACGCGCTTCCACACTCTCCCACTCTCCCGCTCACACGCTCTCTGAGAGCAGCCGTTGCTTTGCTTTGCTCTTCTTCTCTTCTCTTCTCCTTGCGGAGCGACTTTGCATTTGATTTGTTGTTGCTTTTGTCGCAGTTGACGCTAACGTCGCGACGCGTCGCTGGCGTCGCTGGCGTCGCAGGTGTTGCTGCGTTCATTTTTGTGGTGTTTATGTCAAAAAGTGGCATTTTATGTGCGCGCTTAAAAGTATGCAAAATGTTTTTTATACCCGTTACTCAAAGAGCAAGGGTATGTTGTATTCGTTGCAATACATGTCGCAATAAGGAGTAAGCATCTCCAGCCCTATTATATATAATTCACATGTGGTATTATAATAAGAGTTTTATTCTTTTCAAGTTTATTTTAAAACATGGGATTTTTTTAAATCTTTGTTTATATTATGATTAAAAGAATAATAATTTAAAACTTTACAAAAATATTAAATAATTTACTTAAGTTCGTTATCATATGCATCTAAAATGGTTGCTAAAATAGTTGTGATTTGGTTAAAATATGCATAAAAACGTTAAATTTTAGCGATAATTGTTTTTATATTTTTTCATTTAACGAAAACCAAACCAATTTCCATACATTTTATGTTAGTTTTTCAGTTGGCTTGCATATCTTGACTATTATCTATTATAATAGATTATCTCACCTAATCGCATTTAGATCGGATAAATATAACGATATTTTTGACTAATATAAACTTGTTAGAAATTTGTAAACCGTAAAAATCTTATTGTTAAAATTAAAATATATTGAAAACTTTGTAGCGGGTATCTTATAGTCGAGGTCTCGACGAACGCGTTTATATTTGTTTTTTGTCTGCTTTGGTGCGTGTCTCGGCTAAGGCATAAAACAAACGCGCTTAAAAGTAGGCAACACATATTTTTATCTCCGATTTTATATGCAAGCCTTGCGGCGTTGTTGTTCAGGGCGGAGAATGTGTGAGTGTGTGAGTGTGTGGGGCAGGAGGCAGATTGGGGGGAGGGGGTTGTGGCAATCAATATGCCAACTGTCCATTGATTGGATTTTGATTTGCACGCGGCCAGTGATTAGGTTGAGTCGTAATCCAAGACTCTCGGGGCCATAAAACTAATCAAGTTTAAATGCGAGTTTGGCATTAAACGTTAAGCTGCTTTAATAGCTGCACTCACACCAATACAAGTATAGTGTGTGTGAGAGAGAGAGAGAAAGAGAGAGAGAGAGAGAGAGAGGGCGACATTCACTAATTAAGTAATTACATTTCGCTCATTAAACGGCGACGGAGGAAATTCAACTCCAATTTGACTTGATGCTGTCTACTTTTCTAAGACTCTGTCGCTGTCGTCCTGTCCATCAAGTATACGTAGACAAACACACACACACACACACACACACACATATATATATATATATAGAGCTTGCAAGTTTTGCGCATTAAATGCTACATCCTTAAGTTCTCCCCATCTACATCAATCGATTGAATCGACGTCGCTTAAATATTAATGATAAAATGAACCAAACGGTGGCAGCAAGTGACGCCCCTTTCACTTCCCTCCCTCTCCCTCCCTCTCCCTCTCTCAACCCCTCTCCCCTTTCATGTGTAGCGACGCAATTCATAAGCAGCATCAAAAGTTTTGCGCAGTTTTCTGCGATGACTCATGCGGGAAATTCGCAATCGGAGAACATGAAAAGTCGACTGTGAAATCACCTACAATTACTAGAAGCTTAAAATGAGCTTTTAAAACCAACTTACTTAACCAACTTTTTTGATTCTTCCCAACATTTTAAACCTAAAAAAATTTTTCCAACATTTTAAACAATAGTGTAGTGTATTTAAAGTAATTAAAACTGATAAAAACTAAGATTTCTTATTGAATAGAACTTACCAAAGCTCTACAAAGCTTTAAAAAAACCTTTTCTAAACTATCGAGCTTTACTTAAACAACTTTTCTGATTCTTTCCAACATTTTAAACCTGAAAAAAATCAGCAAATCATAGATCAAAAGCTTTGATAAATATTATAATCTTTATTATATTATTAGAAATTTTTAATTTGCGATTTACTTTCTGCATAGACTTTATTGGTAAACTTTCTAAGCCTAATTTATGGTTAAAACGTTCAAAAGCTTAGTGCTTTCATTAATAACTTGTGAATGTTATTTTGGGAATATTAATGCTAAGGAAATCTGAACTTTAATGGAGCGGCAGACTAAATGTGACAGTTTAAAAAAAAACTTCCAAAATTTTAGCTCAACTAATATGCCCGGTTGTATTGAAAGTACCGCCCCAAAGCGAAAAACCAAACTTAAACCCAAAAAGGCGAAAAGCGTTAGGAAAATATCAGACACCATAATTAACTAGCTCATAACGCACACAAAATGACGACGCCCCAAAAAAGCGAATGGAGAAACCAACAAAGGACGAAAACTGCAGCAGGAGATGTTGCAACAAATGCGGGGAAAAGAGAGGGGAAGAGTGTGGATGGAAGAGAGACGCCGCCAGTTGCCAGATGCTGTCGGTTTTTTGAAAAGGCCAACTTTTGTGTTTAGCCATTGCCGCCTTTTAACTGGAGTGGGCGTGGCACTTACATTGGATAATTTTTTGGCATCAGACGCAAAAATTCATTTCACATTTTTTCGTACATTTTTTTTTTTTCTCAACTGAGCGGCGAAAAATTGCAAATGCCGTGCACTGAAGTGCTTTAAAAAGATAAAAGCCATTTATCACGCGTGCACACTCACAGGCACACAGAGACATGTAGTCACATATACACATATATGTATGTATGTATGTATGTACATGGACAGACAGGTGGTGCAGGATATGGATATGGAATTCAGAATCCAGACACGCGTGCCGCAACGCATTTTCATTGAACTGAGTAATCCCGGCAAGAAATAGGAGGAAGCAAGATCTTTCAACTACAGGAAGATTGCATACCCTTTCCTTTCAAAAGCAACGGTTATATAGAAAAATAAATAATACTATTTCAGAATCGATAAGAATTTAAAATTTAATTTCAACTAAAAATGAGTGCAGTAAAATATTTAAATATGCCAAAATTATAATCTAACCTGACTATTTTTAAAAAAAAATTTTAAATATGAGATAATCGCAGTACAATAGGATCTGTTAAAAATAACGTAAAAAAATTTTTTAAAAACAGCAAAACTTACAATGAAAATAATCTAAAACTGTATATAAAAGAGATTCTAATATCTAGATAATTTTTTTAGCTGAAGGCCTCGGACGCCATGCTAAATCAAAGTTAGGTTATAAGTTTTAACTTTAACCTTGCTATAAATAATAATTTTTCTTAATTTAAATAAAATTCTATAGATTTCAATCTTCTAGTATTCCACAGTTATTTTTTTCAAAAATGCGTTGAATAAATTCAAAATTTCATTTTATGGCAAAAAAAAAAATTTCCATTTTGAAAATCAAAATACAAAAGATTTCTAGAGGTTTTCATTAAATACGAAAAATGAACAAATTTTTTCAAATTGCTTTAAAAATTCAATTTTTGGAAATTAGTACATTTGAAGATTTCACGAGACTAGTAAGTCGAGATACCCTATAAATGCCCTGCAGCACCAGAAGGCTTTATTAAGCCCACTCATCGCATTTAGCTAGTTCAAGAAGCTTTTTTCCGCCTTCTCAGAGCACGTTGCTGTTAAGCCGCTTAGCCGATCATTTGCCATTAGGCAGAGGCCTGTTTAACCGCACACCAAATACCCTCACTACCACAACCACTTTCCACTGACTGACTGACTGCTCGACTGGGGCAATAATCCTTCTCGGACTGATAATTTTCAGCCTAAAAGCATGCAACAGTTTCTCTTTCTCTTTCTCATTTTGTTTGTGCTTCTATTTCGCGTTTATTTATATTTTTGGTTTTGCAGTGCACGTAGCAAAAGTTAGCCAAGTCATAAACCAGTTTTTCAATTTGTAATGCAAACGGCGCAAAAAATTCGCAAGACAGTTTCGATAGAAAGAAGAGGAATTAACGTGCTGATACCCTGTAAGCAGTGCTAAGCTCCGGAATACTACATATTGAGAATACAAAAATATAATTTGCATAATTTTAGTAGCTTAAAAACACGCAAAACAATGTTAAACTAATGTTAAAAAAAATTAAAACATCTTAAACTATAAATAAATAAAAAAAAAATACAATACATGTTCACAAATTTAATTTCTTTAGAAATTTAAACCACAAAATATAAAGTTTGATTTGAAGTAGCGAGCGAATTATAAGAATTCTCTTTTTTTTAATTTAAGAAGAGTTATCAAAGTTCGTAATTCATGAAAAGTGTCATTATTATTAATTTTTATGCTATTTTGAATAAATTAAAATTAAAAAGTAATTTATTTAAAAATAATATTTTAGTGAAATTAATAATTGTAAGATTAAATTTACATTTTTTTTTAAAAAGGTTTTCATAAAAGTATTCGCAGAAACTCACTGAATAAAAAGCTAATTGGTTTTAAACAAATTGTGTAAAATTTATATTAAAACTTTGTAACTCGACCTTAAGCTACCCTATGTGAATTAATCTATGACTACAGGGTATATAAAAAACGGTTTTCTTTTTGCAAAGTGTATTGGAAACTGTGTGTAGTGTGTAGTTGTGTTTTGGAGGGGGAAGAAGCGACTGGAGGGATCGAGTTGTGTCGTAAATAAGCACCAGCAGCAACAACAACAACAACAATCGCCACTTTTCGTTTGTTCCTTTGGCTCATTGAATGCAATGGCTGCTACTAAATTTTCCCGCTGCCGCTGCCGCCGTTGCTGTCGACGTTGACGTTGACGTCGACGTTGGCATCGGTTTTTATCGCATTCGCGTGTCTGGCATGCATGCTTCACTTATGCCAATACACAATCCTCTCCCACCGCTCTCCCACCGTTCTCTCACCGCTCTCCCACCTCTCTCCCACCGCTCTCCCTTTCTCTCTCTCTCTTATTTTCATGTACATGGATGCGCCTCCCACACGCAACAAAGCTGAAAATTGCTACTTTGTACGTTCGCGTCGACGTCTCAGTTGGCGTCGCTGTCGCTGTCGCCGTCACCGTCACCATCGCCATCAACGTCGCCGTCGTCGAGCTAGAGAAATGTGGAGTACTGGGTTAATATGTCTATCACTTTTATGGCTAGTTGGAGCTGCTAAGCACATATTAATTTCGAGAGTTATTAGTAGTTGTTGCTGCTGTTGTTTTTGTTGTTGTTTTTGTTGTTGTTTTTGTTGCTGGCAAGTGCCACCCATTGTTGCAACTTTCGCAATGTTTTGGGCGTGTCAACTGAGACTTAATATTGCGCAAGCTAAGCTTAAATTGCCGTTTTGGATGATGGTAATACGCATGAGATATTCGCTTTAAATATACTCCATTCAATTAAAGTTGCAGCAAAACAGACATACCATATAAAGAGATGAAAGATAGTTATGTAAAAAAAAAGAAAAAAAAACAGCAACATTATCAAAGTTTATTAATTTTTCAGTATATGGAAGCAGGACTTTAATCTCCATTTATAACAATATATATCATGATATCCTTACATTTTTGTCACTTTTAATAGACTTTTAGTAAGTTGCATTGGATTAATTGTAGTTTTTTTAATAACAAAATATATTCGACATTAATTACTCAAACTTTTCTAAATATTTTGGAATATTGAAAATGTGGTGCACCTTAATAGCTTTCCAAATTTCAGCAGTGTACGTCTAAAATTGTGACAGTTGTTAGGTAAAAGGTAACTAATATTTTAGGTAACTAATTATTCTAAATGATTTTTTAAATTCTTCAAATGCTTCAAATATACAATTTCGGCAAGATTTCTCTAAAATTGTGTTTTGCATAGAAAATAAAATATTTCAGTTGATATTTAGTGCATTTTTAGCAAATATAAATTCAATATACAGTCAAAAACGTAATTGTCGTTTAAAATTCTCAAGCAGTTCTTGCACTGATGTTATTAATCTTAACCCAGTAAAGTTCTTGCGGATTTTTACAGTTGCATCTGTTAATTGTTCCTTATTTTTTTTGAGAGAGAAAAATATTTATTTATGACTCTCGACAAAAGCGAATGCCGCAATTGAAGTTGAGTTCTTGTTGCATACAACATTTGGCATTGAATGGATTTGCATTTTGTGGATCTGGTTGCACAGTTGCAGTTTCGCTTTAGTGCGCCAATCATGCGCTCTCTTTTACACACACACACTCTCTCTTTCTCTCTATCTTGCGCTCTCTTTTACTCTCTCTCGCTCGATCTGTGTTTAGTTTTTTGCACTATGCTTCCTAGTGTGACCGCAACGGGTTTCACCTTACCAAATGCACTTGCCACTTGCAACTTGCCTCAGGGCCTAGCGGTGTGTTGCACTTGTTGTCAAGCATTTTATCAAGGCAACAACAACAACAACAACTTGTAAACCTTTTTTGTTGCTTGCATTGCTTTTATTGGATTATGCGCTTTCTCTTTCACACATTTCCGCATGCGGCAAGTTGCGGAAAAACCAAACCGGCTGCCGGACTAGACCCCCTCACCCCCCCCCCCCCCTTTCACCCCAACCCACCTACAGTCAGAAAAATAAGACAATCTAAA
The DNA here is from genome assembly GCA_035045575.1 of Drosophila falleni. Taxonomy (NCBI): domain Eukaryota; kingdom Metazoa; phylum Arthropoda; class Insecta; order Diptera; family Drosophilidae; genus Drosophila; species Drosophila falleni. Next base: position 3,023,236 of record JAWNOV010000185.1, on the reverse strand, counting down.
CTTATTAAAATTACTATGTAACAAAATACTTAAAATAAGTATGAGTCGGTATTAAATTTGAAATAATGACTGAACATTTCCATGACAGCTATATGATATAATAGTCCGATTTTAACCCAATTTTATATGAATATATACATACCACCATGCATACTATAAAATCTGCGAATTTGGTTTAGATATCTTTAGAAACAACAAAGTATTTTATAATAAACTAGTTATATATTTTTTTTTTACTTAAAACATTTTGTTTAAAAATTTAAATTATATTTAATATGACAATTTAATATGACAATGTAATACTTTAACTAGTATTTTTCGATCTTTCACAGACTTGATCGTAAAAAGTACTTGAAGTATTCCAGAAAATCCTTAATTAAGGATTTCCAAGTCTGAAATGATATTTTTGTACTCAGTTTTGGGAATTTTAAACTTGGTCAGTTTTTGAAATCCTTAGTAATTGGGTTTCCCTGTTTAAGTACCAACGTCTTGATTTTTTTTTCTAAGTGTACCTGGCTACACTGGTGAAAAGCCAGCTTCGTCTTGGCATGCAGAGGAAAAGCGCTGGCAAAGCCGGTCAAGCTGGACGTGCGAGGCGAAAATGCGATGCTTGGGGAGAGAATGCAAAACTGGAACTATTTCTTTTTTAAATTGAATTTCCATTTAGCGGTTCCACAAGCCGCTAATTAATCTGCATTTTGTTGTTGTTGTTGTTGTTGTTATCGATTTGATTGCCACACAGCTAAATTGCAGTTGATTGAACCTGCCACCAGTTTTGTTTTGACTCAGCAAATGGCTTCCTTCTCCATTCTCTGTTACTACTCTCTCTCTCTCTCTCTCTCTCTGTCTCTCTGCCTTCTCGTTGTTGTTGTGCTAAAATTTCAAATACAATTTTGTCAATTTCTCAGGCTCCTCGCACGCATGCGATTATAGCTTGGCGCTCTCTATTACTGAGTGTTCACTCACACACACACATACACATATACATTTACATGCTCTCTCCGTTTTGCCTGCATGCCTGCACATTTTCCTGCTTTCACAGCCTTTGAGAGAGTGCGTCTCTCGTTCGTGCGCTCTCCTGCTGTGTTGTGCTCTCTCTCTTTGTTGAGTGCGCGAATGGATCTGTGGGCTGCGTCGTTGGCGTTAGCGTTGTCGTTGGCGTTGAATGTCGTCTTTAGTCACTCGCAAGCTTTCAATGCGAACGCACGCGCAGCATTGTTCGTGGTCTTCGCGTTCGTTGTTTATACCCCGTCAGGCAGCGTCTGCTGCTGCGGCTGTTCTTCGTTTATCGTCTTCTTTTATTTTCTTTATCGTCGTCGACGTCGCAGTGTAATCGAAGTGTTTTTTTTTGTTGTTGTTGTTTAAGGTGTGTGTGCATGTGTTTTATTTTGTGTATGCCTGTATTAACCCCACCTTCACCCTTTGACCCCCGCCACTGCACACACCCGCGCAGATCGCCGAGGCTTGTGATTCATTCAAATAAAGCGAATTTCGCCAGCCTCAAACATCATTTAAGTGTTGTTGTTTCTTTTGTTGTTGTTGTCATTGTCATTTTTTTTGCTCTTGTAGTTATGTTTGTAGTTGTGCCGTAACCTGTAGCTCAACGGTAACGGTAAAGTGAGCAAGCTGCTTAAGAAACAACAACAAACAGTATTATTATTATTATTGTATTTCTTTTTCAACACAACAAAACGCAGAAGAAGCAGCAACAATAATAACAACGATGACAATGATGATGAAGTTCACTAAATGAAATTTGCCATTTTTTGTAATGTTTGTTTTATGTTTATTGTTATTGTTGTCTTTGTTGTATGCGAGTTCAAAGCGAAGAGTTCAAAGCCACCGAAGAGTTAAGATTAATGTAGGAGCTTAGCTTAGGTTTCATCCATTAAATTCCTATTAGATCAAATTTTTCTTAAATTAAGATTTATAGTTATTTCAAAAAAAAAAATCTGTGAAGAAAAACACCTAAATCAGTTTAAATTTGACTCAAAATTATTTTTTATTAAGATTTATTATTCTAAGAACTTTTGTTGCTTCATGTAATGATTAATCCTAAACTGCAGAAATAATTTATAGAATTTCGTTGGGTATTTTTTTTCTTTCCTGATTATTGCACATTTATTTGTTCTTGCTTATCTCACTGGTTTTCAAGCTATATATTTATATATGTTAAAATTATATATGTTAATCATTTGCATTTATGCAACTGCCAAATGATAAGCAAGATCATTAATCATCCCTTCGTGGGGGATCCATTTAATTTTATAGCATATGAATAATAAAAAGAACTTTAGAACATTATAAATTATGACCTAAATAGGGTTTCAATTAAGTTTTATTTGAGAATTTTTTTTATATAGAAGAAGATATAGAAGAAAATTTGCTCAGTTTTAAATAATTAGACATAAATATCAAGTTTTATAAATCAAATACATTATAGAGTCATTTTACCCTTTTTTCTTATGCTTTTTTATACATGTACTCTCTTATATTTGAAATAGTTAAGGATTTATTATCTATTACATTAATGTTCTCAAAGATATTTAAAATTGTGTATGAGGTTAACATCTTGACTTCAAATTCGGAAAATTAAAAAAAAAATGTATATATGAAAAGTAATAATAGTAAATAGTTTACATTCTAATCCTTTATTATTGCGCGAAATCGCGTGCGAATCGCTAGCAAAACGCGTCGTCGTCGCCTGCGCTTTTACAAACGGTTTTTACATTATTATTTGAAATTATTTGTTGTTGTTATACATATTTTTTGTTTTGGTTTGTTTACAATTTTTGCATTAAAAGAAAAGTAGTTTCCCCCAAAGAAGCCTATTAAAATATATGTATGTATATATAAGTGCCTGTCTGTGTGTGTGCGAGTGTGTGTGTGTGTGTGTGTGGGCGTCTGTTGTGTCTTGTGTATATTATGGTGTATATATCGTCTGATTAGTTTAATTAAAGCGTATTTTCAATTGCATTGTGCGCAGTTTACAGCAGAGAATTTCCTGTCACACACACACACACAAACACACACACATATATATAAATATATATATACTCACACAGAAAAAAAGAGACATCAGTCGAAAGTTAATAAGCAAAGTGAAGTTAAGTGATCTTCTTGGGCGCCACTCACAAAAAAAAGAAAAGAAAATAATAATAAAAATTAATAAAAATATAAGACCACGCCCACAAAATTCCTCGCCGCCCACATTGGACAAGTCAGAAGATGACAACGACCAGCCTGGGACGACATATTCTGGAAAAGTTCTTTCCATTTCGGTGAGTGCCCAGCAAAAAAAAAAACCCCAGATAAAGGAGACAAAATAAAAATGAAACTTACGCAAAAAAAATAAAGGAAACATGAAAATACCAATGCCAAAAATAAATATGGGTCAGGCGACGGAGGCAAAAAGTTCGACAATGTTGAAACTACAACTTGCAACAGGCAACATGCAACAGGCAATTGCATCTTCCACCCAAAAGTGTCTGTTTGTCTATTTTTGTTTTGCATCTCAAGTTGCTCTGTCATTTTTTGTGCAAATTGCAGGAAATTGTGGCAAGAAGCAAAAATACTATACAGTCGAAACCATCGATCGTTTCAATGTTGCAAGATCGCAAGATCCTCAAGAAAAGAGTAGCAACAACTACTGTGGCAAGTACAGTGTTTGCTACAAAGACTGTTCTTTGCTTAATTGATGCTCTTAAGTTGTGGTCGATTTTCCTGCGGCCAACTACAATCACTTAGTAATTCTTCACGATCACTTAGTAATTTTTTTACCATAAAAAAAGTGTAACTTGAAGATAGTTAAGGATCTCTACGAGAATTCTGAAAGAGCGCAAATCACAGATTGCTCCAACTATATTGCTAATCATTTGGGGATCACGGCTGTTTCTGGAGAGTTTTTACAATAATGTTGAACAGAGTATTTTGGAAACTAATACTTGAATCTTATATATATACACTTACATAGAAATTTATATTTTTCAAGTTTTACTTTAAATTAATTTACATAGAAATTTATATTTTTCAAGTGTGACTATAAATTAATTTGATGATTAGTGATACGGATTGATCGAATGATAGTTATCATAATAATCATTGATATTTCCTATGCGTTTTAGCCTCTTTTTAAGCTCCTTTTAAGACTGTTCACGATCTTTTAGAGGTTCTTAGATATTTCATGGAACAAATAATTAAAAATAGTCTAATCGTTGCTATTTATCAATGATTCTAAGCATCTGAAGGCATGCAATTTGTTGTTGCCGCGATCATTTATCATGCGATCATCAAGAACCGATCGCAAGAGCTAACTACGATAAGTTGGGCGATTCTACAAATGATTATAATGCCTTCCAGGGACAGTTAGTTACAGACTAGCTAGAAGGCCAACTCCACAGTCTTTTCTCTATAATATTCCCTGGTTCAAGCAAAAAGAGGAAGCACAACCTGCTGCTGATTAGGATCGGATGCTTGTGGCATGTTGCAAGAAAAACACACGAGCTGAATATGATGAATGGCATAGTTCTAGTTGCACGATCATTTGACAACGCTTCGCTTCGATCCTCACAAGTTGAAGAGGAGGCAAATTCAAGTAATGCAGTTGCAGTTGCAGTTGCAGTTGTGGCAGTGTCAGTTGCACGCTGCAAGTTGCAAGTTGCACTCGCTGTCAACCACTTGACATTTGTCATATGCATTTAGATCGATCGCTTGTGGCATGGAATGTTGAATGTTGAACGATCACACAGCTTTTCATGCCACATGCCACATGCCCCTTCAACAGAAGTCTGCTTACAGCTGTGTGGGGGGGTCGAGTGGTGTAAAGGGGGGGGGGAGATAGATTTTCTTGTCTAAACAAATGAATACTTGAAAAACTAATACTTATTGGATGTTGCATGTAGTTGGCTTTGATCAGCCTTCAACAGGGCCAAAAGGTTGCAGCTGTTGGCCACAAAAAGCCATATTATTCCCTTTCCCCCTCTACAACTGCTGTACTACGCCCCTGCTTTTTAGGATAAGCACATTCAACACATTATCCTTTTTAGCCATTTGGCTAATAAACACATTTTCTCATTTTGGCCAGGCTCATTATGAAGCGGTCTTCTTCTTTCTCTCACCCCCCTTTCCCCTTTTTGGCCCCCGCCCCTGCTCCAAGTACCAGCTAAGCATTTTTATCGCGTGCTATAATTGTCTGCATAACAATAACACTTTTGATATTAACAATCAGCAACAACAGCAACAACAACAATAACCATTATGACAACAACAACAACCACAGCAACAACAACAGCAGCAACAACCACAGCAACAATAATAAGTAGCAAGAACAGCAACTACAACAACAACAATATCATAATTTTGCACAATAAAAAGTGTTTTTCTTGATTAAATGGCCCAAAAGGGCGTCGGAAAGAGGGTAAAAGTGGGGCAAAAGGGGAAAACGAGGTTGCCATCAAAAGATGCAAAAGATGAAAAACCCGACAACAAACTTTGGCGAAATTTTCGCTATTTTCCTTTTTGCTTTTCTCGAACTGCTTTCTTTGGTGTGAAAATACCAAAAATGGCATTTGCCCATCATTTTATTGCTTTCGTTTTGGCCAAGAAGGAGTGGGACACACATAGCGAGGGGTGGATGAGAAGTTGTGAGCGGGGGGAAAGTTGAAAGCAACGGGGTTAAAGGGCTAAATGTGTTTATGAATTGTCGTCACTTTGTTGTATTGACAGCGCAGGGAAATAGAAAGGGAAATGGAAATGGTTAAGTGACAAGTTGCTACACAAGTAATTTGTTAATTTACACACACACACACACACACACACACACACACACAAATCAATCGTAGTGCAATTGACAGGGATTAAATGACATGGAAATGTTTTGGTCTAAACTTTAGATTAACTTTATCATTGGGTTAACTTTTAGTCAAGTTCTTAGCGGAGCGTTAATTCGATATCCCACAAAAAAAAACCTCTACACGAGGTAAAAGTCTAGTGAACAAAGCAATTTCCAGCCCCAAAATTTCTGATATCCAATTTTGTGACGAACAAAATTGAGTTTAATATAAAAATTTTAAATAAAAATATAAATTAATAAAAAAAATCGAAAATTGGCATTGTGCAACGTGCGCAAAAAGGGTGAGATTCTTTGTACATAAAAATTACTTTTTGCGCAGTGCCGAATGCCTATTTTTGATTTTTTTTATTAATTTATATTTTTATTTATTTGATGAATTGGTATAAGTAGCATAATAAGTTATAATATATTTATAATGTTTTGTATTAAAGCTATAACCCATCGATTTAAATATCTATAATCATAATCATTATAATTACAACCTATGCTCTTTCATTTCATCTAAGAACTCTCAATCGCAATGCTGCAATAAACTAATTTTAACATAATTTCTTCAAACTGTCAATCATGTGTTAAATGCATTACAAGTTAACATATGATTGACCATCCCTGGTGCATTCTTCAGTTGTCGATATCGTTGTCCATTTTTTTTGCTTGGAGAAAGTCCAAATTGTAATTGCCATTTGCCACATTTGCCATATTTGATCATTTCTCGGGTGCAACGCAATTCGCATTCGCATTTACGAGGCGCCCCCAAAAACAACTCATCCATAAATACGCATACTTGTCTAGAGACATAACATAGTATATATACCACATACTTGTATGAAAAATACATACAATGTCGCATATGGCCGGGCATAAACATTATCATCATCATAATCATATTTTTAAATCATACACTATGAAATTTGCTACAGTTGCTTCTTTTTGTCTAAGTTTCATATTTTGAAACCGATTGGATGGGAATACTATATTGGTTAAAGAAAAGTTTTTTATTTGCAGAATTAATTAATTAACGATTGTGATTACAATTGTGTTTTTAAATAAAAAAAAAGCTCGATATGTTCAACTCAATCTAATATTCTCCATTTTATTGACTACTCGGTTTTTTTTAAAGGTGATCCAAAGTTTCTTTGACTATTGCTAGTTTATATTAATTATATAATTTTTTTATTATAAATGCAATTACTATCTTTTGAATTACTGACTATATGCCAATATATATGTCTATATGCCATTAGTTAACTTCAAATTAATATTATATTCAATTTTCGAGTGTATTTAAACTTTGTACTTTCCTTATATTTGTTTCCATGATTATTTGTTTATTTGTTGCTCTGACTCTAGACATCTATTGCCCGCTCTTTCCTCTCTCTCTCTCTCTCTCTCTCTCTCTCTCTCTCTCTCTCTCTCTCTCTCTCTCTTTTGCCCTGTGGCAACTTACGCTTGAAAATTTATTAATTTATCCTAGGGGAGCAATACTATAGTTTGGCGTGTGTTGCTCCCTCTTTGAATTTGGTGTGGGCATCCAGACAGCAAACATTTCCACAGTTTCAGTTTCTCTTCCTCTCCAAATTTTCGTTTATTCCTTCCTTTCCCGTCTTCTCTTACTGACCCCAAGCACGCGTGTTGTTGTTGGCTTTTTTTTCGCTATGCATACCCTGTAGTCATAAACTTTACTTAAGGAGTATTGTTTTTGATATAAGAGAGGAATATCAATATCATTTATAGCGAATTTGATGGAAGTCTCATACGTTTTCAGCGTTAAGGACAAATGTTAAAAATAAGAAAAGCATTTAGTTCTTAAAAAAGAAATAAATAAATAAAGTAAAAAGATTTTTTTTTACGTAATTAATTTAATTTCTTAGCTTTATATTCTAAACATTTTATAATAATTGGTTAATTAACACAGAGCTGAAAGGAAAAATTAAAAGGTATAATATTGGAATATAGTAAGTTATTTTAAAGCGAATTTGATTGAATTCTGATTCGTTTTAAGCGTTTAGGACAAATGTTGGAAATAATAAAAGCATTTAGTTCTTAAACATTTTTTTAAATAAATAAATAAAGTAAGAATATTTTTTTTTTATTACATGATTTATTTAATTTCTTAACTTTATATTCTGAACATTTTATAATAATTGGTTAATTAACACAGATAAAAAATTAAAAGGAATAATATTGGAATATAGCAGATTACTTAAGTTATTTTATAGTTCAGTTGCCTACAGGAAATCATGAAGTCGATCACACTCTACAAAATTTTTGTATCTACTATTTTTTGTACTTCAAATGGCGCCGCATGCCGTTAAGATACTTTTGTTTTTGTTGTTGCTGATGGAACTGAAGTTGAAGCTGAAGTTGCTGGGAGATGGACCTGGAGCTGGACCTCGGTCTAAGCATGGGCATTATTTAATTACAGGCTACAGTTGTCCTGTCGCTGTTCTTGGCTGAACCCACCTAACTAACTCTGCCTCGCTTCAGGGCTTTTTTTACCCACTTCCTCTTCTTATTGTTGTTGTTGTTGTTGTTGTTGTTTTTGTTTGGGGGGCTTTATCGTAAAAATATTTTCAAGCTGCTTCAGTTACAAAAGGAGGGGGCAATGTGGATCAGGGGTCAGGGTGCAAGGTCCCTTTAGAATGCCAATTTCTTGACCCCGTCAATGGCCTGTGGGAGCCTCAGAACAATTTTAAAATCTTGCTACCCCGAAAGTTTTTAATTATTTTACATTTTTTTTCTGTTCGTGCTCTTTTTGTTATATATTTTTATTATTGTTATTGTTGTTAAGCATTAAATTACAGCAGCAAAAAAAAAAAAATTAAAACAAATTCAATTAATGTCATTTCTTACATTTCTTTTTTTTCTTTTTTTATTTTACAGGTGAGTTTCCCCACTTCAAGTTTGTTATTCTATTGTAAGTACAAAGTTTTTCAGCAAATGCAACTGTCTGTTGTAACGGTAATTGTAACGGTATATCATATATATTCACAGAATTTAATCTAACATATTTGTCGAGACATCTTCGAGTTGTATCTAGGCATCATGTCAAGTCAATGCCATAACAAATCCACAGCATCATTTTCCACATCCTCATCATTATCATCCACATCATTATCATCCACATCATTATCTACCACTTCATCATCTTCCACATCATCTTTAACCATATGCCGCAGTTCCGCAAACATTTCGGCTCATTTCTTTTAGTTTTTCTTTTTTTTTTTTTTGCTGCTGCTCTTTTATTTTGAGTTTTTCGAATTTGACAGTATGTTTACACTATGGAAAATTCTATGTTAAGACGAAATAGATGAGGGTTTTGGGGTGTAGCATACAGATTGTCTGTCTCTGATTTGCTCACCCCTCGTGGGTGGCTCTTGTCAGCGAAACTATCCAATTGTGTCAAAGAAATCAAATGCAGGCAGTTTCCAATTGAGTTGAAGCAATTGCAAAAATGTTATTTTCAATATCTATTGTTAAGTTCAATGATATTTATCAAAAAAAAAATATCAAATACACTTGCTGAAATCTGTTCATATCAATTGTAGTTCGTCATGATCTAAATTGATATCTATTTAGTAGTAAATTAAGCTAAGTCAGCTCTAGCTAATATGACAATATTGACAAAATTAAAAAAAAAAAAACAAGTTTTAATTATAGATAGAAATAATAGGGAAAAGTTTAGGATCGGCTGTTTTATCTTTAATAATGACATGCAGAGAATTTGCAATAGATAAAAAGCTATATGATAAAGACAAAGAGATCCGGTAAAGATTTAACGGGAAAAATCTGGAAATATCTGTTTAGAATTTTTAGATTACCCTTATTAGATTACCTTATTATATTTTTCAAGATTAATAGTATTTTATTGTTTTTATTTTTATGATATGAAGAGATATCATCAAAAGTATTATTATAGATTAATCGAATCGGGTTTATTCAGTTATGTAACATTTTTTTAATTTCTTCTATAGGTTACAACCAATTATTATTTTTTTACTGACAGAAAAAATGGTATTAAATCTCATCTCTAAAGCCAATCTTACAGTAATTTCTCGAGAGCAAAGCATACTTTTAGGAACATTTAAATAAATTAAATTTTGTACTTTTCTAACATAAAAAATATCTTGGAAAATGAAAAAAAAATTTCAGATAATATACTTATATATTTCAATATGAAAGTATACCAATTTTCGAACCATATGTTGAAATACTCCCGAAATTTGATATATGATTTGACTATCGAATTAAATCTTTTTCGAAATTTGTAAAGTATATGATAAAATCTTATATAATTTCCACTTTGTCTTCGGATGGAAGTCAGAGCGGGGACAATACAAGTGTCGCTGTCTTTGTCTACACACAACTACATAATCTGGCTTAAAGATGCGGCAAGCAACAATGTAATGGGGAAAGGAGGAGGGAAATATTTCATGGTCATTAAAATATTTTGTGGTCGCCGTCGGCTGCCATATCTTGTGCTTATTGTTTATTTATAATTAATCATTTGGCCTTAAAAACAAAACGCAACAACCAGAAATATGCACATTATGTGGCCAACCAGAAGGACACGAAAACGTGGCCCAGAGGAGACTCGTAATGCCAAAAATGGATGCCAATGAGGCTGAAACTGAAACCAAAACCGAAACCGAAGCTGAAGCTGAAACCGATATAAATTGCATTATGGGCAAATTAATTGTTTTTACCGGGATGTTGATAGTGGTCGGTGGTGGTGAAAAGGGGATGAGAGGAAGGGGAACGACGACATTAATGTCGAAATCACCCTCCCCCAAAAAAAGGCCAAGCAGCCCAGGCAGACGGCATACGGCCCAAGGACATTAATAAGGCCCAAAGGATGTGGTGACATTAATTGCGCGACGTCCGAGCCAAAAAGGCAGAGGGGTGGTAAGAGGGGGAATAGATTGGGGATGGGGAAAGTAGGCTGGAGGCAGTCATTACATTTCCATATAAATATTTATCGCATGTGATAATGCTATGAGGACCCGTCCAAACGACTGAGAGCGAGAGAGAGAGAGAGAAAAAGAGAGAGTGCAGGAGGGGAAACAACTGCTTTTTTGGGGGGGTTGGGCTTGCCAATAGTTTTTCAATTTGTGTAATATATGCCATCGAGCAGGACAGCAAATGCAATAGTCAGCACATGTGCACAATTATCCCTTCTCGCTTTCTCACACTCTTATCGCTCTCTCTCTCTTTCTCTTTCAGTCAAAGTGTGTTGATGCCTGGCTTTGCATATGTAATTTAAGGCGAATCCCTCGCCAAATGGCCAAGAAATTATAATGGGCATTTAGCCAACGTCGACTACCCCGTTCCCCGTTCACTTCTTCATTTCGTTCTAAGCAAATCAGATTAATTACTTTAATTAATAATTGTCTGGCATTTATTTTGATTTATTTGTCGCTCCCTCTCCCTCGCTCTCGCTTTCTCTCTCTGTCTTTTATTTACGTTGTGAACTTAAAATACCGCTACTTACTCTCACTCACTCACTTGCTCTCACTTCATGTTGCTCTCTTTGAAAACAAAGCAACAGCTGGTCGATCGTTTGGTCGCTTCATCGCTCGAGGTCACAACAACAATACTAACAACAACAACAACAACAACAACAACTACGGCAAGAACAAAGGCCGCAACAAGAAAAAAAATTTAAAACAACTTGACGAAGGGCTCTCCCACGTTCAAGTTGCCATGACAATGCTAAATACTCACACACACACACACATACATATGCATACACATGTGTTCCACTTCCTTGGCAGCCGACGCCTTCAGCAGTACGATTCAGAGACGATCTTCAATAGCTCCCACTCTCTTTGCTTGCTATCGCTCTCGCTGCTGCGTCGACTGCGGCGTCGACTTAGCACGCTTCGTTGAGCTTTTTGGCCAACAGCAGCGACGTCGCGACGTCAGCAGAATTGGGCGCGTTTTACACAGAGAAACAAAAGTTTGCATAAAACTTAATACAATTATAAAATAAAATGTGGCGCATAAAATACATTTTAAATGCATTTGCTTATTGTACATATAAAATATGCATTTTAAATCATTTGTTAAACTTTTGTATGACTCAGAAACATAAAACACAACAAATGTTAGATCAATTAATAAACTTTCAAATATCCCCTGACTTTTGTACTATTTATTATTTTTTTATTTTTATTTTTCAGTTTTAATTTTATATTTTTATTATTTTATTTAAAAGTTTAATTTACTCTCAATTGCAATATTTTGATCTTAAATTTAAATTTTAATAACTCTAGGTCTGACATTAAATAAATTAATTAAAAGAATGAAATTAATTTTTTAAAAAGGTGCTAATTATGTATGCAACCTAATCTTGAACTTTTTTTTAAATTCATTTTTATAAACTATACCAAAGATTGTTATGTTAATAAAAGGTTTTACCATTTAACTGTTATACGCTTACTATTATTAATTTACATAAAAGTTAAACTTTCGTCTGCATATTTTATTTGTATAAAATTTGTTTAAAATTTGTTTATATTATGTTTATTTATTAAAACCCCAATACTTGTACGACAGTGTAAAAGAGCCTATGCATAAGTATTAAGTACGTTTATAGCGTACGTGAATTGAGGGGTACGACGCGGGCAACGCCGTCTGTTTTTGTATTTAAGCCTTGCTGCACTGTGCATGCGGCGCTTTTAATAGTAAATTTGTATTTTTTTTTTAATTTTCGTTTTTGTTTTTGTAATTTGTAATTTGTGTGAAAAACGCACGCGTTTAATGCGCGTCTGCATTGCGGTTAGCCAAAAACAATGCGAGCGCTTTGTTTTCTTTATATCTTGGTTTTGTTGTTTGTTGATTTTGATCGAAACGACCGGCAATGCGCGTTGCAAGTAGCCAGTTGCTGTTGCAGTTGCAGTTGCAGTAGCAGCAGTTGCATACGCACAAGCATATGGCACGCATACGCAATCAACGTCCAGCGATCTGTGGTCGCTGAAAACAAAACAAAACAAAAAAAAAACGCATGCGATTTGCGCAATTTACTCGCATGCAGCGGCAGCGGCAGCAGCAGCAACAACTGCAACTGCAACTGCATCAACAACAACTAATACGGCCTTAACTTCAATGTTGGCAGCGCAGTAGCAGCGCCAACGCGCTGCAAGCCGCCAACGCAGCTACTGCGACTGCGACTGCGACGAACGCCAACGGCAAACTCGTTCCACACACACACACACACAAGTTTGCTTACACAGCATCAACTAAAAAGCAACAACAATCAGCGCACTCCAACGCACACTGGTTAACATAATATTAAAAACTGAATATATTGCAACAGTTAAGTTACATGTGTTTTGTTCGTGATGTAAATAGCATAAAGCAACTAAAAAACTTAGCTTAGGCAAGTGTTTCACTTTAAATCCAGTATTTAATAAAATACATGAGGGGGGACTTAGGGGATTTACCGGAAACGCCAAAGGGGGTTAGAAATTCAAAATTTATGAAAACTTATAGCTTTGTGAAATTATTTTTCAGAAACATAAATGTTACAATAGGTGAGCAAACTGAATGACAGAGTATAATAATATATAAAATTTTGCAATTAGAGCAGAATCTATAACGACTACTTGATCAAAAATCTATTCTAAATGAAAATGGGTCAGATTTAAATAGATCATTACCGACTTAACCGTACCAGAAAAAATGTATGACCTAGTAAAACATTCTTAAGCTTAAAAACATAATAAACATAAACACTAAAAATAGTCTGTTATTATAAAAAAATTGGTTAAGATTGCGCTAAGGTCTTAATTCAATAATTTTTTATTGCTTCAGTTCGTTATTAACGAAGTTTAAATTAATATGATAAGTTTTCATATAATTTTTGAAAGTATACCAATTTAAAATAAACAACTATTTAAATCAGCTATTGATTGCTGTGGGCTCAGTGTGCATTCGGCCTCACATGTTTTGTGTGAGAAGAGAACTGTGAATGGTAAAGCGGGTGGCAGAGCAAACGAGCAAATGCGAACAAGCACGAATACGAGAACGAGCTTCACTGTCGTTGTCGTTGTCGCTGCTGCTGCGCTGCTGCTGATGTTGCTGTCGAAGTTGCTGCTGCTGCTGCTGCGCTGCTGTTGCTGTCGGCCGGCCACTGCCGGCTTCGTTAGCTCAGTTGTTATTTGCGTTCCACAGGCGACGGACGAAAGTTTTGTAAGCGCAACGTGCGGTTAATTTTTGTTTGTTTTTGTGTTGTGTTGTTTTTTTTTTCTTATTGTTGTAGCGGTTGTGCCTATGCGTGTGTGTTGGCCGATTCGATCAAAAATTAACGTTTGTGTGCAAAGCAAACAACAACAAAAAAAATTTAAAAAAAATAAAAAATAAAAATAAACAAAAACAAAATGAAAAACAAAACTAAAACTAAAGAAAGTTCCAAATACAATTTGATTACAAATGGCGCTGCATTTACCGAAATTTAGTTAATGCTGTGCAGTTATAATTAGTTGACAGCAATTTAATGTTATATAATTTTAATACAATAATTAACTGAAATAATTAAAGAAACCCAAGAAATAAAAAAAGGGGAACAGAAAAAAACAAAGCAAACCATAAAATCAAAGCAAAGTTGCTGGCGATGTTGATTATGTTGTTGTTGTTTTTGTTGTTTTTTGCTGAGCAGAGCCGCATTTTGCTTTTGCTTTAGCCGCTGGCAGCGCAGTCGCTGCGCTGCCTAACCAAATTTTGTTTTGTTTGTGTTTGTTTTTGTTTTTGTTGCTGTGTGTGCCGAATTGTGTTTTTTTCTTTTCGTTTTGAACTTATTTTAGTTTAAGTTTAGCAAGAAGTGCAAAAAGTGATTGCAGCCTTATATGAATAAAATGAATAAACTGCAAATTTGAATATGAAATGATTAAGAGTAAATATTTGAAACTATGTGGAGTTAGGGGTTAAGAGGGGACAGAAGTCAGTGAAGCGGATCAGCGACGGACAGACGAACTGACGGACTGACAGTTGGATGTAATTTGTGAGTCTCTATGAGTCACGTCGGTTAACTCGTTTACTCTCTGGTACTCGACTCGTACGAGTATCTGCCCCCAAATCAAGTTTTAACTCTGACTCAGTATACAAAGAGAGATATTCTTGAAACAATATCACAGAAAATATTTACGATTTATCAACCGGGGAAAATTGCCGGGGTCGGATTGCCCAATTACGAGAGTACGAGTAATTCCACATTTAATGTACTTTTTTTCAAACCATCAGTTAAACCACAAATCACAAATTAAATTAACGTTTATTATCTTCATAATGCGCATATTAAGTTTATTTAATTGAGCTCTTAATTGTGACTTAAATATGCTTGATTTTTGAACTGTCAGGAATTTGAATTGGAATTACATTATTTGAAAGATATAGCATGAGTATTGCATAGATCAGTAAATGTTGTCTTTAAATGTGTGAATCATTAAATGTTTGTATCAAATGTTTTTCCTTAAAATATCTATAAACATATGTTCTGATTAATGACGAATCCATGTCACTATTTATTTTAAAAGATATTGAGATTGAAATTGTTGTATAGAAATTTGTTAAAATAATTTTCCTTACTATATCTATGATATATACTATTTATTCAAACATAAAGCAGCAAGCTCTGTTATATTAATAAGAAAATTTTCTTATTGAGATTATTGATCTACTTAATTGAATTTATTGATACTTTGTTAGGATGCGTTGATAGATCTTTCAGTAAAAATAGCTGAAGGATAATAAAGATATATTTAAATGAATTCCATTAAATATTTTTATTTGAAAAATATAAAGAACTTTTACAATCTATTTCAAAATTAACTGAGGTAAACTTTTTAATTAAAATAAAATTAAATATACTTTACAATATATTTAATTGTCTTTAGATTGAACAAAATGTAGTTTCTTTGTAGCTTAAATAGTTTATAATATTTTGTGTAAATTGCTTAAATGTTTTTATCACCTGCGGGTCGACTAAAGTTGAGATAGTATTTAAAAAATGTTGTATTCAACGAGAAGTTGGAGAACTCTTTAAGTTCTTTCCGAAATATTTGTGTAAAACTGTCTCATGGGGCATTCGAAGTGCTCAACATGTGATTAAGTATCTAAAAATAAAATGTGTTGAGGCGAGTGTGTGTGTAGACATGCTAGCTACACATGTATCTTACATTTACCATTTCCCATTTTCACATCTCACATTTTTACACATTTACCATTTCCCATTTGCCATGCAACAACAACACTTTCAACTTGCAACATTAATGCCATCTAAAATCATTAGCAAATCAATTTTACAACAAATGTGACAACACTTAAAGGCTGAAGAAGAAAGAAGTGTGGGGGGAAGGGGGGGATGAGGCAGAATGCGGCACTTGCAACACTTGCAACACTTTGGAGGCGCCGTTAAGGGGCCAGCGCCCCTTTGGGCTACTTGCGGTTAACGTTTTTTATTAACTGTAAAATGCAAAAGAAGAACAAGAACAAAAACAACAACAACAAGTCAAAGTCATAAGCAAATGCAGTTAGCGGCGCCGCTGACGTCGACGTCAACGTCGCCGTCGACTGCGCTTCGTTTGCTTTTGGTGCCAAGCAGCGTTTTAAGCGCGGCAAAAGTCGCGAGTAAAACGCGCAAACAAAATACAAGCGATTTTTGCACATGGAAAATTTAAATGATAAAGTTTTTTAAATTTACTTTTGTATTTTTTTTTTATTAATTTGTTTTCTTTTTGCTGCATTGTGGGTTTAATTTACGTGCATTGTGCGCTCGAGTAAATGAAATATATGCTTTGGGGAGGCGTAGGGGGCGTGTCAGCTGTCATGACAACGGCAGCTTGAATGAGTGCTTGGTTAAACGGAATGAATGACTGAATGAATGACTGAATGAATGAATGAATGAATGAATGCGCGCTTGACTGCGCTATGCAAATGCCGGCAGCAACAACAACAACAACAAAAACCGTCACAAAAGTCCAATAAATAAATGAAAAACGAAAAATAAATAAAATAAAAAATTAAAATTTCTTTAACATTATTTGTTTTAATTAAAATACAAAACGGAATGGAAATATGGAAATGAAAACAGCGCTATGAAAATGCAACTGCAACGTGGCGAATTTATGCACCAAGTTGCATTTTAAATAATTCACGTCAAAACGTCAACGAACTGTCCCCAAAATAATAAAAAAAAAAAAATAAAAACAGAAAATCAAAAGAAAAGAGAGAAAATTAAATTCAGCAACACACAGACATTGTGTGTGCGTGTGAGCGAGACAGCGAGCGAAAGTCACAACAATTTGCATATTTAAGCAAAAATATTAAGGTTTTTTCATTGCTCACGTAAGTAAAAAAAAACAACAATAATACATTTTTTGCTTAATTTGTGGAAAATTTGATGCTACCAAAAAAACAATTTTAATAAAGAGGAAGACATTTCTTGCAAATCAACTCAAAATGTAGAGAGGGGAATAACGGGAACAGTTGCCACATTTAAATATAACCAATAAAATGCTAAGAGCCAAAAGAACAATAAATTTTAATCAGTATTTTATAATGAAACTTTAGGGAAATGTTATTGAACCATTAAATAAATCATTAACTAAATGATGATCAGATAGCTTTTATTACAGTATGTTGAGCTATCTGATAAAATTTGTTCAAAAAATCTGTTGAAATACTTTGAGAAACCAAAACATTAAAATTTCAATGGAAATAGATGGAAATGTTTTTTGAAAAATGTATTTAATTGACTAAAAAAACTATGTTTTATGTTTCTGATATTATAAATTAAGAATAATAAATTTTAATCAGTATTTTATAATAAAACTCTTGGGAAATGTTATCAAATCATTGAATAAATCATTAACTAAATAATGATCAGATATCTTTTATTACAGTATGTAGAGCTATCTGATAAAATTTGTTAAAAAATCTGTTTAAATACTTTGAGATAACAAAATATTAAAATTTCAATGGAAATAGATGGAAATGTATTTTTAATGTCAATTTTTACTTGAGAACTTGCAGCTCCAGCCACACAGATTGCCAACTTTGGTCTAGACAAACGTATGTGGGCTCAATTACAGAAAAAGAGTCAAAGAGTGAAAGAGAGAGAGAGAGAGAGAGAGAGAGAGAGAGAGAGAGAGGGAGGAAGGGAGAGTTGGAGAAAGAGAGAGACAAGCACTACAGCAATTTATATTGCCGGTTTGCGTCTTATCAGCGCCTTTGCACTGTCGATAATTCAGAATTGTGGACGGACAATCGGACATTTAAGTGGTGCGTCGAATGGTTAGTGACCCATGGATACGCCATGGATACTTACACAGTCGTCACCTGCAAATGAATGTCGCACAAGTTGTCCACCGAGATAAGAGGGCAGCCGAAAGTTTTGTTTGCCACATGGGGCATGAGGCAACAGACAGATGGCAACGTTGGTGGTGTTTATGAACGAGTCAGTGCTGCCAGTTTAACTATTCTCTTGCTAGATTTAGCTATTTTGTAAATAAAAATAATAGAAATTTTAATGAATGCCATTAACTCGTTTACAAATTAAGTTACTTTTATCAATTACCAGTCAGCTTAAAATATTTATAAACAACATTGCGATATTTCGCAAAAATCATTTAAAAGATTTGAAAAAATGTTACAAATGCATCAAAATTCATGTTACAAATGCATTAAGCTGAGATTTAAAAATTCACTGACTTTATTGACGAAATTTTTTTGATTTGTTAGAAAATTATATATTTTATATATTTTTTATTTTAATATTTTTTTTATATTTAAAAGCATCGAATATTAAAATCATAATATAGGACATAACATTTTCTTTGTAATATTATGTGTTTTTGTATTTTTCCACCTAAAACTTTTTTATGTAAACATAATCTTTGTTTTAGGGCGCTCTATCTAATTTTATTACTAATTTTTTGTTCAGTATTGCTAAAATAAAATTATAACAAGCATATTATTAATCGCTCATTTTTGTTTTCTTTTTTTTTTTAATAAGATTTATACTTTTCAATTTAGCTATTTGTAGCTATATTTTTTGATCAAAAGAGCTATTTAAAACCTTTCTGGCAACACTGGAAAGAGTCAAGCAATCGACGACACAATTTGTTTGTAATTTGTTTGTCTAAAGACCAGTGACCCTCCCCTCACTACCCCAACTTCCCACCAAAGGGGGAGGGAGGGGGGGCAAGTTTATCTATTTCGTGTACCGAATTGTATCTACAACAAATCGCTGAGCAAACAGCGTAGGCAAAAGTTAAATGAAATCGATTGCTGCGGGCGCTAAAAGCAAATAACAGTAACAACAACAACAGCAACAACAACAAATTGCCAGTAAATGCAACCCAGATACTTTTAGGTGCCATCCCCCCCCCCACTATCATTTTGGTGTTCCCCTTCACCCCTCAGTCAATATATATTTGCCGTGCTGCCAAAAGTTTTTTATCTGCCACAGGGCAACGTCAACGGTTTCAACGACTTTCGTTTTCGTTCATTTCGCTGCACCTGTCTTATCAGTTAACCCCTCCTCTCCCCCCTCTTTCACCTCTATTTCTCTCTCTCTATATCTCTATCGTGTGAAACCCACTCGAACCTATTTGGTAACCGATTTTCGTGGCGCGTCAGCGATTACAAAATTGTTTCTTCTTTCTTTTTTTTGTTTTATTTTGTTTTTTTTTTTTTTTTTTTGGTCTGTTATGGCTCAACACGATGTCAATTGCGTCGTTTATCATGTTGAAGCGCTGCAGATAGAGAAAAAGAGAGAGAGAGGTGAGAGAGAGAAAGAGAGAAAAGCTACATTTAATTGTACATAATTCATATGAGCAGCCGTTAAGCGAAAAGTAACATGAAACAAATTTATTGACCTATTGATTTCGGTTGCTCTTGCAACACGTCCAACAACATTATGGGCAACAAATTGTTGTAGCATCACAACAAATGAAGATCATTTATAACTAGACTTGATTGTTTATTTACACAGTTTGTCAATGTAATGCCAAAACGTGTGGCAATATCATCAAACGAATGCATAGATGTGAAATTATTATTTTGAAATAACTTTAATGGTTCCATTTTGAAGTTGCATCTTCAGGCAATTTCTTACTTTCTTCAAATATGTGAATATGAGGGAATAACTTCAATTCGTTCAGTTGAAGAAAATAAGTTCAAATACAAAATTTCAAAGGTAAAGTAGAGTAAAGAGTAATAGAAGAGTTCGAAAAGATAAGTTTAAGAAGAATCCATAAAGAAAAAAACCTGAAGTAATTGAGAAGAGAAGTTCATTTGAAAAGCGTAGAGAACTTAACGAGTAAAATCTAAATTTTTTAAGATCTCACATCTCTACATATATAAGAATTACAGTAAAGAAGTTGAAGATGGAATTTTAAGAAGAGAAGATTGAGCGGAGAAGATCGCGTAGAGAAGTTCAATTACATAAAGTTCCAAAAAGCGAAGTTTTGAGAAAAGAAAAAAAATCGAGATGAGAAGTTAAATTAAAAGTCTGAAAATTAATCTCTGAGAAGAGAAGTTCGAGTGGAGAAGATCAATTACAAAAAATTTCAAAAGCGAAGTTTTGAGAAAAAAAAAACAAATCGAGATGAGAAGTTAAAATAAAAGTCTTCAATTAATGTAAAGTAAAGTATTTATTCATATTTAAAAATTTAACATATAAACTAAGTATATTAAAGCTACAAAATCTGACAGATTACCTTTTGTTACAAAACTTTTTAAAGCTGAAACGGTTTTTGAATTTCAATAGCAAAATTGCAGTCATTCAAGTGGTTGCAACAAATACTTGAAACAACTATTTGACTATCTGATAAACCAAAGGAATGTGCGTGTATTTGAAAGCGATATGTGGCAAATCTTTGAAGCTTCTCAATTTTTGGCAGCACTTCCGTTCGCAAATTTTGCGTATGTTTCTTTGTTGTTGTTGTTGTTGAAAGTTCTTGAGACGTTGACAACGACAATGACGAATTTGATGAGGCTGGGCAATTGTGGTTGTCAGGGAAGTCAAAGAAGAGAGGAAGATGAGGAGAATGGGGAGATGGGAAGATGAAGGCAATGTTCTTTAATATTTGAGCTGGCAGACTGAAAGCTGATTGAGCTTCAAGTTCGTCATCGTCGTTGGCAACATTTAATCAAGCCAAGAAGCCAAGTGGAAGACGCCGCCAATGCCGCCGCCTACGTTGAGAAACAAAGTTGAAAAGCGGAAAGCTGAAAACGGAAAACGGAAAAAGCAAAACATAAAACGTAAAACAGCAGAGAACAGCACAAAAAAACAAAAAACAGAAGACAAAGCAAAGTTGTTGTTTCGATGAAGCTAATGATAGTTCAGCATGCAGATATCATAATACTAGACTCAAGATTGAAGCATGATGGAAAATGGGAGATGGGAGATGAAAGAGACGTGAGTGCGTGTGTATCTCACAAAAGTACGTGTATCTAGAAGATACACAAAGACGCGCACTCTTAAATACTGCATACACTTACAGAGGTTCTTAAAAGAATTCACACAGATCAAACTTACTCATATTTAGAGCTAAAAGTATAATTTAGATTTCAACCACAGCTAGGAAACTGACATATTGGCCACCATTTATTTAAACTGTAATTCCTTTAATTTAAACTATGTAACTTGAAATTAATTTTGGGAAATATTAAAATATATTACATTTAATTTTTTAACATAATTATAAATACAACGACTGCAAATAAATTGAATAGCGAATATTCTTCGAAAGTTAAATAATTATGTTACTTACCTTTATTATGTTAGTTCATTAAATAGTTAGTTATTATTTTGGGAAATATTAATATATTTCATTTAATTTTTTAACCAAATTATAAAGACATCCACTGCAAATAAATTAAATAGCGAATATTCTTCGAAAATTAAATAATTATGTTAGTTTAATAAAAATGTTGATAGATTAAATAGAAATGATTGAATTTGTTTAACATTCAATGAAAATGTTGTGTTAATATATTTCATTTAATTTTTTTAACAAAATTATAAATTCAACGACGAATAAATTGAACAGCGAATATTCTTCGAAAATTAAAAAATTATGTTAGTTCAATAAAAATGTTGATAGATTAAATAGAAATGATTGAATTTGCTTAACGTTCAATGAAAATGTTATATCAATATATTTCATTTAATTTTTTAACAAAATTATAAATACAACGACTGCAAATAACTTGTACAGCGAATATTCTTCGAAAATTAAATATTTTTGTTAGTTCAATATAAATTTTGATAGTTTAAATAGAAATGCAATAATTCAACATTCAATGAAAATCTGGCAAGTTAGGGTATTTAAACTTTGTCGAATGAAAGTTGCTTACTAGTTTCTTCATTTCAATTTTTTTTTTTCTCAATCCGGATGGCATTTTTGTGTGGGGGGAATGTTGTCGAACTCGAAAGATTTATCACAAAATGTGGCAAGTCTTTGGGCTCATACGCCCATTTGGCGTTGGCGTTGGTTGCTCTCAAAGGAACAGCAACAACAACATAGATAACAACAACAACAACAACATTGACAACAACAACAACAACAATGCACCTGCAACTTGCTTAGATGCTGGCCCTGAAACAACAATTGGACCGCACCCACGTGCCCAACAGGTGTAACTAAATATAGTAAATATACTCATATATATATATTTTATACGTACTACGATTTGTGGTTGACCATAATGCGCGATCCCTAAGCCATGGCTAATAGCTTGTAGTGACAAGTGTAGGGAAATTCGTATATATATATATATATCTGTCTATCAATGAATGTATCTATATATATTCTGTATAAAATGATAGATACCGAGTGTATCTATGAATGTGTGAAATTGTTGATAGGCCAAGTCAATGTTTGGCTTAAATGTTGTAGACAGATTTAAAGCAGTGTGAATGACATGATCTATAGGAATTATATATCTAAATATATACAGATATCTGTCTATCTATTGAGTGGGCTGTCAGGGTGTGTCTGTGTGTGTGTGCAATCGTAAATGTTGAGAAATTCCTTAAACACTTTTTGGATGTAGCCAAAACGCATGCTTGCAACATATTGTTGCACCTACTGTGGGCTGTGTGCAACGTTGAGGCGTTGCATCTATTAAAGGTGTTTTGCAGAACGAGTTTATGACAAGGCTTTTTTTTTTTATAGTTATGTCTTTTAAGTTCAGTTTTGAGTGGTCGTTGCAAGCCAATTATAAACTTGTAGGTAGATCTATAGTTAGAGAAGAGTTCAATGAAATTTTCATATAACTAAAAGAGGAATAACAATGTTAAAGTCATAAATATAAAATTTTTAAATTTTTAAACTGTGGATTTGAAAAGAATTAAACATATGTATATAACTATTATTT
>JAWNOV010000184.1:0-39177 GCA_035045575.1 Drosophila falleni | reverse complement strand
CAATAAATTCTGACGGAAAGCAAAACTAAAGACTTGAACAAAGTTAAAAAAAAAAGAACAATTCAAAATAAAATATGGGAAAATTAAAAAGTGACAAAACAATAATTCAACATGGAAAACAGCAATTACAAGAGCAACAGCAGCAACAAAAAGCAAACAAAAATTTGGCCCAACAACAACAAAAACAACAGCAGCAACAATTGTCGCCATTGCTGCTGCAAGTGACCCGAAAGTCAAAGACCCCGCCGCCGCCGCCATTATTGACGCCGACGATTCTATTAGAATCGTCAAAGACGGAGCCAAATGCCCCATTGAAAGAGATGGAGAAAGTGAAGAAAGGAAAGACACCATCGCCGCCAATACGATACTCAAGATCGCCGCCATTGCTGACGCCATCGCTGACGCCGTCGCTCCCGCCAAATCAACAGCTAGTTGGCGGGCTTTTGACACTAGCAAAGAATTTTGCCGCCAACAATGGCCGAACAAATGGCGGCAACAACAGCAACAGCAACAGCAACAACAACAGCAGCAACAATTACAATTACAGTCACAACTACAGCAACAAAATAATTAATGGCAAAACAGCAGCTGCCAGCAACAACAACAACAACAAAAGGAGAAACTCTGGCGCTTCTTCGGATGTGGATGTCATCACGATTTCCCCATCCGCATCGACATCCACATCCGAGTGTAATATCTCGCCTCAGATCTCTTCCTTTGGAATCGATTTTATCGATGAATCCGAAACCGAGATTGAGGAGATGGATGACGAAGCAACTTCATCGTCTGGATCATCGATCGTGCTCACAAAGGTGAAGAATCCATCGAAGCAACAGCAGCAGCATCCAACTAGATCAACAGCAAAACCAACAGCAGCAGCAGCAACAGCAGATATGCCAGCATCATCAAGAGCGACAGCAATGCCAACAGCAACTCCTCAGACTGAAACAAAAATAGTAGAAAACGTCTTAGAAAAAGGTAAGGAAGAAAATATTAAAATTAAACCTACCTTTTCCACTAAACGCTTGGCCATCAATGCTGGTCACAAGCGTAAGCGCAGAAAGCCACTAAATCGCCAGCCCAAACGTAGGCAGCGATATGTCAACCCAGCAACTGAACAGGAAATTCTAAATTTCCTTAAAATGCATGGAATGTCTGAGAAACCAGCACACATGTTCGATGACGTTGACATGTCCAACTTGGACTTGTCACTGGTTGACTGCAGTGGCACCTCTGCCGACGTCAATGATGACCGCTCCTTCCTGACAATTTCTGAAATGGAAGTTGAGCATGGAGGGGACATCATGGTTGAGGATGATGACGCCACTGCTGTTGATGCTCCTGTAATTGGTAAATTGGATGCCGTTACTGTAAATCCTGAGCCCAGCAACAACAACAGCAACACCAAGGAAACTGTCACAAATCCTGCAAAGAAGCCAAAGAGGGAGAAACGCAAAGAGGAGAATGAGCGTGCTGCCAGAGAGTTTAATACATTCTTCACTGAACAAAATGCCACTCTCGATGGAGCACATCAGCAACAAAAACAGCAACAGCAATGGAATTCAATAAATAGTTCCAAAGTGCCCACGCTGTTTCTGCCAAGAGTTGAGAAAATCCAGCCGCTGCTGGACAGACTCAACAGCATCAATGGCGTCATCAATGGTTTCTACACAAAGTGCACCCAGAATGGCGCGATTCGGCTGCAATGTAGCAACTTGGAGGTATACCAAAAAATTTCAACCGAATTACAGAATGACAATACGGAGGTCCATACGCATCAGCTGCGTAAGGATCGTGGGTATCGTATAGTCATTCGACATTTACATGCAAGTACGGAACGTAATTGGATCCACGAACAGCTGTCGGGCATGGGCTTCATGCCACGCTACATTCGAGTAATGTCTCATCGGTTTAGTGGCAAGCCGATGAACTTATTCGAAGTTGAACTACAGCCAACTATAGACGGATCCAACGAGAAGATCCTGACTCTGAAGAAAATCGGTGACCAAAATGTAACCGTGGAAAAACAAAGAAAGCGAATTGACCCTGTCCAATGCCACCGCTGCCAGGCATTTGGACATTCACGAAATTATTGTCGTCGTCAGTTCGTTTGCCTCAAATGTGCCGGATATCACGCTACATCAGAGTGCACCAAGGCAAGAAACACACCAGCCAAGTGTGCAAACTGCAGTGGTGCACATGTTGCCAGCTACAAAGGATGCCGTGTCTTCAAGGAGGCGCAGTCCAAAATGGCAATTAATAAGGCACGCAAAGAAGTTGCAAATATAATGCAGCAACAGCCACAGCCACAGCAACAACAATCTGAAAAGAAGCCAAAACACCATCAGAAGCAACAGCAACAGAAAGTTAAATATAATAGCCAGCATCAACATCAGCAACAGCCACTACGAAAGCAGCAAAAACTGAATCATCAGCCACAACAAACGCCTATGAGGAACAACAACAACAACCACAGCTACATCAACAAATTGAAACAACCGTCTTACAGCCAAGTTGCCAAACATGGCAATGCCCCCACGCCGAAAACACAAGCTCCTTCTGGTCCTGCAAGCCGCCACTTGCAGTTGTATCAGGAGAAGCTTCGTGTTGAACAGCAACATCAACAAGTGAGTGAAACAAGCCAACGGCCCAGCCAGCAGCAGTCAAACCCCAACCTGACTGCTAAGGTTGAGCAGAACGCCCGCCTCATAGCCCTTATGGGCAAGAAAATGGATGCCATTATGAAACTATTTCAAACCCTCCTCAACAATTCAAATCCCTCCCCCAAAAGTTCACATAAACAGCAACAGCAACAACATATAGAACCAATTATTTATATTGCGCCACCTAACCCGAATGACATGTCCGTGGAAAGTATCCCAGGGACACATTAAAACGGACAACAAAATGAGCAACTCTGAATAAATTCGTCTACAACTAAATCAAAAAAAAAAAAAAAAAAAAAACAATATCCCCAACGCCAATTATTCCTTACATATTACCAATTAACTAAAAGCAGCAGCAACAAAATATTAGGCAACAAAAGATAACAAAGTAAACAAAAGAAAACTTTTACAAAAATATATAGACACATATCTTTATAATAATAAAATAAACAATAATAAAAATCAATTAACAAACACTCACCTGAACAAAACATAACGAAAAAGTTGCCCCAAAGGAGATATGCAGTCAAATCGTCCATTTAATGAGTCCAGAAGATGCCACTTCAAAAATTTGACTTCACGTATCCAGAGACCTGCGTATACAACATAACATTAAACATTGATTGTACTACAAATAGCTGCAAATCTACATACACATGAACGCCTTCATACCACAAAAGGCGATTAAAAATATTAATTGCTTGGCAACTGCCAACTCATCTGGCAGTTGAGCGCAGCCAGTATTGTTTTGCAATCGCAAAACAAAAAAAAAAAAACAAAAAAACAAATATACATAAACCAGCAAGAGCAGCGCCACGTAAAGATTCGGCCGTCATCATAGCTGGTTATCCGGCATCACAAGCAAAATCCAGATTGAGCTCATGAAAATATAATAAAAGAAATCATCAGTCAAAACATAAACACACAAAGTCACTAAAAACCAATACAGCAGATAAACTCACCATCAAAATCCTGAATCCTTACGGAGCAGCGACTGCACACGGCAAACACACCGAACCTGCGGCATCCATGACATCCTGTCAAAATCCTGCGGGAACCTGCAATATAAGAAAAGGAAAAACAAATTTTTAATTATAATATAAAAGCAAATAAAAAAGTCATTTAAAAAAATTTAAGACTTAAACAAAATCAAACTGAAATTAAAATAAAAAAAAAATTGAATAAAAATAAATTATTAAATATAATATGGAAAAAATACATAAATTAGCCATTAAAAATAAAAACTAAAATCAAACTAAATCCATATAAATCCAATAAAAAAAAAAAATAATAATAAAAATATAAATAAAAGAGAGTCATTAAAAACAAAAACAAAAAAAAAATAGAGAACAAAAAATTTTCTAACAAAATATCTAAGTATTTGCAGGTACACAATAAACCTGCACTTACCTGTAACTGAGCACCACCAGCAGATCCACGGCGTCCTCGAGGCATTTCCCAGTCATCCTGCCACTTGCTATGGCGCCCGACAGCAATGACAGCGGCGTGGGACTGACGAGCGGGTCTGCTCACCATTGGGTGCAGCACTTGCTCGTGCCACAATCTGTGGCATACGACACACCTGTGTAGCAGGTGGCAAGCCTGGCACACTTGACTGCAGCGTGGGACCAGCGACACACGATTCTGGCGAAGCGACACCCGAAGCATCGTCACGCGGCTCCTTTCTGCTGCCTCCGTCAGAGAAAGTGAGTCGTGACGGAGCGAAAACGGTGTACAGCTTAGCGTCCATATGGACGGCGTCCGTCCATGCCATTACACACACCCGACTCCTGAGGCTCCTCACCGGGCTGTAGGGAGTCACACGCGCGACGATCGTCCGTTGCGGCAACCTGTTGGCCGGCAGCAGCAGCGATCCTCAGATGTGTACGTACGCATCTGATGTTTTGCCTGCTGTGGCCACTTCCACACCACATCCTGATGTCCACCAGCAGCAACAACAGCAACTAGGGCACTCCAATTGTGTCCACGGCAACCTTGCCTGGCCATGGCCTTGGCCATGGCAACAACAACAGCAACAACAACAGCACTTCCAGCGGCGACTGCAGCTCCCGTGCGTGACAACTGCGTGGCGCCCCAGCCACAGCACGTGGCATCATCATCACCAGCAGCATACAGCACACTCAGGAAAGCTAAAAAATAAGTTGAAGAAAACCCCATTAAGTATCTCTGAAATACATTATATAATATATACTCACCACTACACGTGCAGCAGACATAGGCCCTCACAATCAGCTGTTGTACCTGAAAAAAAAAATATTTTATTAGAAATTATGTATTTGATTAATTTCAATACTTACCCAGTTTTTTTTAAAAATCCATAGATTAGATCGTCCTTGTGTCATCTAGCGCCAGATTATCTGAAAAGAAAAGAAATTAATTAATACTTTGTATTTTTTGATAGCCATCTGCTGGACATTGTTTTTTCTAATTGTGTACATAATTGTTTTCACTGTTACCTGTTAGTTTTTTGCATTGTCCTATATCCAAATTCGTCATGTTTATGATGCCAATTCCTGTCTCTTTTAACCTGTAAATTTCCAGAAAATATTGTTTATTATAAGTAGTTAATTTAATTGGCACTTACTTTATATAAAGTCTAAGGGAAAACTACATGAGATGAACAAAAAATGTAAAACTCACGCACACACACACACACTCACATATGCGACCTGCCAACTTGACTTAACATTGATATGTTAAACAGCCCTGCTCTTCTCTTCACTCTGTTATGTATATATTAGCAGAATGAGTTGAGCAACAAATTTTGATGGGCAGCACTAAGAAAACTACAAATGAAACCGTTTGACCGATTCGGGTCCGACAATTGCGGGCAACAACAACGGTCGGCAAATTCAAATATGTCATGGCCGATCGTTTGTTCAATTGTTCAATTGTCTCCTGCTCTCGGTATTGGTCGGACGTGTTTTTTCTTTCTCCTCATCTGCGCGTGCGCGTCTGTGTGTGTGCGGGAATGCAAATTTAAGTTTGATTTAGCAAAACCAAAAAACCAAAAAACCAAAATTGTGCAACCAACTATAAGTACAAACAATTACAAATAAATCAAATCAAAACGAACGCAGAGCACCCCAACAATCATCAGGGGACTCTGTACGTACTGAAACAACGAAAAAATCATTTTGTTAATTTTCTGCCGCAAACGACCGACCGAGAGTGACTCTAAAACTGTAGAGTGCAAAGTTCATACAGTGAAAATTGTTTGTTTCAAACTGTGATTAAAAAATTTAACAAGACACAATTAAAATACAAATATTCTTGTTATTTTATACAACATTTTTTTTATTAATTTAAATAAAAAATAAATAAATACAAATACAATTCAACGAAACAAATTACAAGCGAAAAGTTACAAATAATAAAATAGTGTGTGCAAAAATACATATAACTTTGCTTATATATATACATTTGACTCAGCCTGAAAATAAGCAAAATAAAATTAATTAATAAAATTCAAAAAGAAAAAATTAAGGAAAAAACAAAATAATTTTGCATTGCACACTTAATTGTTTTTTATGTTAAGTGTTTGTGCTTTATGCAAGTGTCCGTTTTTTAATGTTTTTTTTTTTTTGTGAGACATAGTCTCGGTTTTATTTTCGCAATGTCCCCCCCTTGTACTTCGCATCCTGTTCGTTTAATCCGACGCCAATAAATAGACAGACAATCAATAAACTTGTCTATAAAATTCAAAACCAATAAATTCTGACGGACAATCAATAAACTTGTCTATAAAATAAAATCAATAAATTCTGACGGAAAGCAAAACTAAAGACTTGAACAAAGTTAAAAAAAAAAAAGAACAATTCAAAATAAAATATGGGAAAATTAAAAAGTGACAAAACAATAATTCAACATGGAAAACAGCAATTACAAGAGCAACAGCAGCAACAGCAGCAACAAAAAGCAAACAAAAATTTGGCCCAACAACAACAAAAACAACAGCAGCAACAATTGTCGCCATTGCTGCTGCAAGTGACCCGAAAGTCAAAGACCCCGCCGCCGCCGCCATTATTGACGCCGACGATTCTATTAGAATCGTCAAAGACGGAGCCAAATGCCCCATTGAAAGAGATGGAGAAAGTGAAGAAAGGAAAGACACCATCGCCGCCAATACGATACTCAAGATCGCCGCCATTGCTGACGCCATCGCTGACGCCGTCGCTCCCGCCAAATCAACAGCTAGTTGGCGGGCTTTTGACACTAGCAAAGAATTTTGCCGCCAACAATGGCCGAACAAATGGCGGCAACAACAGCAACAGCAACAGCAACAACAACAGCAGCAACAATTACAATTACAGTCACAACTACAGCAACAAAATAATTAATGGCAAAACAGCAGCAGCTGCCAGCAACAACAACAACAACAAAAGGAGAAACTCTGGCGCTTCTTCGGATGTGGATGTCATCACGATTTCCCCATCCGCATCGACATCCACATCCGAGTGTAATATCTCGCCTCAGATCTCTTCCTTTGGAATCGATTTTATCGATGAATCCGAAACCGAGATTGAGGAGATGGATGACGAAGCAACTTCATCGTCTGGATCATCGATCGTGCTCACAAAGGTGAAGAATCCATCGAAGCAACAGCAGCAGCATCCAACTAGATCAACAGCAAAACCAACAGCAGCAGCAGCAACAGCAGATATGCCAGCATCATCAAGAGCGACAGCAATGCCAACAGCAACTCCTCAGACTGAAACAAAAATAGTAGAAAACGTCTTAGAAAAAGGTAAGGAAGAAAATATTAAAATTAAACCTACCTTTTCCACTAAACGCTTGGCCATCAATGCTGGTCACAAGCGTAAGCGCAGAAAGCCACTAAATCGCCAGCCCAAACGTAGGCAGCGATATGTCAACCCAGCAACTGAACAGGAAATTCTAAATTTCCTTAAAATGCATGGAATGTCTGAGAAACCAGCACACATGTTCGATGACGTTGACATGTCCAACTTGGACTTGTCACTGGTTGACTGCAGTGGCACCTCTGCCGACGTCAATGATGACCGCTCCTTCCTGACAATTTCTGAAATGGAAGTTGAGCATGGAGGGGACATCATGGTTGAGGATGATGACGCCACTGCTGTTGATGCTCCTGTAATTGGTAAATTGGATGCCGTTACTGTAAATCCTGAGCCCAGCAACAACAACAGCAACACCAAGGAAACTGTCACAAATCCTGCAAAGAAGCCAAAGAGGGAGAAACGCAAAGAGGAGAATGAGCGTGCTGCCAGAGAGTTTAATACATTCTTCACTGAACAAAATGCCACTCTCGATGGAGCACATCAGCAACAAAAACAGCAACAGCAATGGAATTCAATAAATAGTTCCAAAGTGCCCACGCTGTTTCTGCCAAGAGTTGAGAAAATCCAGCCGCTGCTGGACAGACTCAACAGCATCAATGGCGTCATCAATGGTTTCTACACAAAGTGCACCCAGAATGGCGCGATTCGGCTGCAATGTAGCAACTTGGAGGTATACCAAAAAATTTCAACCGAATTACAGAATGACAATACGGAGGTCCATACGCATCAGCTGCGTAAGGATCGTGGGTATCGTATAGTCATTCGACATTTACATGCAAGTACGGAACGTAATTGGATCCACGAACAGCTGTCGGGCATGGGCTTCATGCCACGCTACATTCGAGTAATGTCTCATCGGTTTAGTGGCAAGCCGATGAACTTATTCGAAGTTGAACTACAGCCAACTATAGACGGATCCAACGAGAAGATCCTGACTCTGAAGAAAATCGGTGACCAAAATGTAACCGTGGAAAAACAAAGAAAGCGAATTGACCCTGTCCAATGCCACCGCTGCCAGGCATTTGGACATTCACGAAATTATTGTCGTCGTCAGTTCGTTTGCCTCAAATGTGCCGGATATCACGCTACATCAGAGTGCACCAAGGCAAGAAACACACCAGCCAAGTGTGCAAACTGCAGTGGTGCACATGTTGCCAGCTACAAAGGATGCCGTGTCTTCAAGGAGGCGCAGTCCAAAATGGCAATTAATAAGGCACGCAAAGAAGTTGCAAATATAATGCAGCAACAGCCACAGCCACAGCAACAACAATCTGAAAAGAAGCCAAAACACCATCAGAAGCAACAGCAACAGAAAGTTAAATATAATAGCCAGCATCAACATCAGCAACAGCCACTACGAAAGCAGCAAAAACTGAATCATCAGCCACAACAAACGCCTATGAGGAACAACAACAACAACCACAGCTACATCAACAAATTGAAACAACCGTCTTACAGCCAAGTTGCCAAACATGGCAATGCCCCCACGCCGAAAACACAAGCTCCTTCTGGTCCTGCAAGCCGCCACTTGCAGTTGTATCAGGAGAAGCTTCGTGTTGAACAGCAACATCAACAAGTGAGTGAAACAAGCCAACGGCCCAGCCAGCAGCAGTCAAACCCCAACCTGACTGCTAAGGTTGAGCAGAACGCCCGCCTCATAGCCCTTATGGGCAAGAAAATGGATGCCATTATGAAACTATTTCAAACCCTCCTCAACAATTCAAATCCCTCCCCCAAAAGTTCACATAAACAGCAACAGCAACAACATATAGAACCAATTATTTATATTGCGCCACCTAACCCGAATGACATGTCCGTGGAAAGTATCCCAGGGACACATTAAAACGGACAACAAAATGAGCAACTCTGAATAAATTCTTCTACAACTAAATCAAAAAAAAAAAAAAAAAAAAAACAATAGCCCCAACGCCAATTATTCCTTACATATTACCAATTAACTAAAAGCAGCAGCAACAAAATATAAGACAACAAAAGATAACAAAGTAAACAAAAGAAAACTTTTACAAAAATATATAGACACATATCTTTATAATAATAAAATAAACAATAATAAAAATCAATTAACAAACACTCACCTGAACAAAACATAACGAAAAAGTTGCCCCAAAGGAGATATGCAGTCAAATCGTCCATTTAATGAGTCCAGAAGATGCCACTTCAAAAATTTGACTTCACGTATCCAGAGACCTGCGTATACAACATAACATTAAACATTGATTGTACTACAAATAGCTGCAAATCTACATACACATGAACGCCTTCATACCACAAAAGGCGATTAAAAATATTAATTGCTTGGCAACTGCCAACTCATCTGGCAGTTGAGCGCAGCCAGTATTGTTTTGCAATCGCAAAACAAAAAAAAAAAACAAAAAAACAAATATACATAAACCAGCAAGAGCAGCGCCACGTAAAGATTCGGCCGTCATCATAGCTGGTTATCCGGCATCACAGGCAAAATCCAGATTGAGCTCATGAAAATATAATAAAAGAAATCATCAGTCAAAACATAAACACACAAAGTCACTAAAAACCAATACAGCAGATAAACTCACCATCAAAATCCTGAATCCTTTCGGAGCAGCGACTGCACACGGCAAACACACCGAACCTGCGGCATCCATGACATCCTGTCAAAATCCTGCGGGAACCTGCAATATAAGAAAAGGAAAAACAAATTTTTAATTATAATATAAAAGCAAATAAAAAAGTCATTTAAAAAAATTTAAGACTTAAACAAAATCAAACTGAAATTAAAATAAAAAAAAAATTGAATAAAAATAAATTATTAAATATAATATGGAAAAAATACATAAATTAGCCATTAAAAATAAAAACTAAAATCAAACTAAATCCATATAAATCCAATAAAAAAAAAAATAATAATAAAAATATAAATAAAAGAGAGTCATTAAAAACAAAAACAAAAAAAAAATAGAGAACAAAAAATTTTCTAACAAAATATCTAAGTATTTGCAGGTACACAATAAACCTGCACTTACCTGTAACTGAGCACCACCAGCAGATCCACGGCGTCCTCGAGGCATTTCCCAGTCATCCTGCCACTTGCTATGGCGCCCGACAGCAATGACAGCGGCGTGGGACTGACGAGCGGGTCTGCTCACCATTGGGTGCAGCACTTGCTCGTGCCACAATCTGTGGCATACGACACACCTGTGTAGCAGGTGGCAAGCCTGGCACACTTGACTGCAGCGTGGGACCAGCGACACACGATTCTGGCGAAGCGACACCCGAAGCATCGTCACGCGGCTCCTTTCTGCTGCCTCCGTCAGAGAAAGTGAGTCGTGACGGAGCGAAAACGGTGTACAGCTTAGCGTCCATATGGACGGCGTCCGTCCATGCCATTACACACACCCGACTCCTGAGGCTCCTCACCGGGCTGTAGGGAGTCACACGCGCGACGATCGTCCGTTGCGGCAACCTGTTGGCCGGCAGCAGCAGCGATCCTCAGATGTGTACGTACGCATCTGATGTTTTGCCTGCTGTGGCCACTTCCACACCACATCCTGATGTCCACCAGCAGCAACAACAGCAACTAGGGCACTCCAATTGTGTCCACGGCAACCTTGCCTGGCCATGGCCTTGGCCATGGCAACAACAACAGCAACAACAACAGCACTTCCAGCGGCGACTGCAGCTCCCGTGCGTGACAACTGCGTGGCGCCCCAGCCACAGCACGTGGCATCATCATCACCAGCAGCATACAGCACACTCAGGAAAGCTAAAAAATAAGTTGAAGAAAACCCCATTAAGTATCTCTGAAATACATTATATAATATATACTCACCACTACACGTGCAGCAGACATAGGCCCTCACAATCAGCTGTTGTACCTGAAAAAAAAAATATTTTATTAGAAATTATGTATTTGATTAATTTCAATACTTACCCAGTTTTTTTTTAAAAATCCATAGATTAGATCGTCCTTGTGTCATCTAGCGCCAGATTATCTGAAAAGAAAAGAAATTAATTAATACTTTGTATTTTTTGATAGCCATCTGCTGGACATTGTTTTTTCTAATTGTGTACATAATTGTTTTCACTGTTACCTGTTAGTTTTTTGCATTGTCCTATATCCAAATTCGTCATGTTTATGATGCCAATTCCTGTCTCTTTTAACCTGTAAATTTCCAGAAAATATTGTTTATTATAAGTAGTTAATTTAATTGGCACTTACTTTATATAAAGTCTAAGGGAAAACTACATGAGATGAACAAAAAATGTAAAACTCACGCACACACACACACACTCACATATGCGACCTGCCAACTTGACTTAACATTGATATGTTAAACAGCCCTGCTCTTCTCTTCACTCTGTTATGTATATATTAGCAGAATGAGTTGAGCAACAAATTTTGATGGGCAGCACTAAGAAAACTACAAATGAAACCGTTTGACCGATTCGGGTCCGACAATTGCGGGCAACAACAACGGTCGGCAAATTCAAATATGTCATGGCCGATCGTTTGTTCAATTGTTCAATTGTCTCCTGCTCTCGGTATTGGTCGGACGTGTTTTTTCTTTCTCCTCATCTGCGCGTGCGCGTCTGTGTGTGTGCGGGAATGCAAATTTAAGTTTGATTTAGCAAAACCAAAAAACCAAAAAACCAAAATTGTGCAACCAACTATAAGTACAAACAATTACAAATAAATCAAATCAAAACGAACGCAGAGCACCCCAACAATCATCAGGGGACTCTGTACGTACTGAAACAACGAAAAAATCATTTTGTTAATTTTCTGCCGCAAACGACCGACCGAGAGTGACTCTAAAACTGTAGAGTGCAAAGTTCATACAGTGAAAATTGTTTGTTTCAAACTGTGATTAAAAAATTTAACAAGACACAATTAAAATACAAATATTCTTGTTATTTTATACAACATTTTTTTTATTAATTTAAATAAAAAATAAATAAATACAAATACAATTCAACGAAACAAATTACAAGCGAAAAGTTACAAATAATAAAATAGTGTGTGCAAAAATACATATAACTTTGCTTATATATATACATTTGACTCAGCCTGAAAATAAGCAAAATAAAATTAATTAATAAAATTCAAAAAGAAAAAATTAAGGAAAAAACAAAATAATTTTGCATTGCACACTTAATTGTTTTTTATGTTAAGTGTTTGTGCTTTATGCAAGTGTCCGTTTTTTAATGTTTTTTTTTTTTTGTGAGACATAGTCTCGGTTTTATTTTCGCAATGTCCCCCCCTTGTACTTCGCATCCTGTTCGTTTAATCCGACGCCAATAAATAGACAGACAATCAATAAACTTGTCTATAAAATTCAAAACCAATAAATTCTGACGGACAATCAATAAACTTGTCTATAAAATAAAATCAATAAATTCTGACGGAAAGCAAAACTAAAGACTTGAACAAAGTTAAAAAAAAAAAGAACAATTCAAAATAAAATATGGGAAAATTAAAAAGTGACAAAACAATAATTCAACATGGAAAACAGCAATTACAAGAGCAACAGCAGCAACAAAAAGCAAACAAAAATTTGGCCCAACAACAACAAAAACAACAGCAGCAACAATTGTCGCCATTGCTGCTGCAAGTGACCCGAAAGTCAAAGACCCCGCCGCCGCCGCCATTATTGACGCCGACGATTCTATTAGAATCGTCAAAGACGGAGCCAAATGCCCCATTGAAAGAGATGGAGAAAGTGAAGAAAGGAAAGACACCATCGCCGCCAATACGATACTCAAGATCGCCGCCATTGCTGACGCCATCGCTGACGCCGTCGCTCCCGCCAAATCAACAGCTAGTTGGCGGGCTTTTGACACTAGCAAAGAATTTTGCCGCCAACAATGGCCGAACAAATGGCGGCAACAACAGCAACAGCAACAGCAACAACAACAGCAGCAACAATTACAATTACAGTCACAACTACAGCAACAAAATAATTAATGGCAAAACAGCAGCAGCTGCCAGCAACAACAACAACAACAAAAGGAGAAACTCTGGCGCTTCTTCGGATGTGGATGTCATCACGATTTCCCCATCCGCATCGACATCCACATCCGAGTGTAATATCTCGCCTCAGATCTCTTCCTTTGGAATCGATTTTATCGATGAATCCGAAACCGAGATTGAGGAGATGGATGACGAAGCAACTTCATCGTCTGGATCATCGATCGTGCTCACAAAGGTGAAGAATCCATCGAAGCAACAGCAGCAGCATCCAACTAGATCAACAGCAAAACCAACAGCAGCAGCAGCAACAGCAGATATGCCAGCATCATCAAGAGCGACAGCAATGCCAACAGCAACTCCTCAGACTGAAACAAAAATAGTAGAAAACGTCTTAGAAAAAGGTAAGGAAGAAAATATTAAAATTAAACCTACCTTTTCCACTAAACGCTTGGCCATCAATGCTGGTCACAAGCGTAAGCGCAGAAAGCCACTAAATCGCCAGCCCAAACGTAGGCAGCGATATGTCAACCCAGCAACTGAACAGGAAATTCTAAATTTCCTTAAAATGCATGGAATGTCTGAGAAACCAGCACACATGTTCGATGACGTTGACATGTCCAACTTGGACTTGTCACTGGTTGACTGCAGTGGCACCTCTGCCGACGTCAATGATGACCGCTCCTTCCTGACAATTTCTGAAATGGAAGTTGAGCATGGAGGGGACATCATGGTTGAGGATGATGACGCCACTGCTGTTGATGCTCCTGTAATTGGTAAATTGGATGCCGTTACTGTAAATCCTGAGCCCAGCAACAACAACAGCAACACCAAGGAAACTGTCACAAATCCTGCAAAGAAGCCAAAGAGGGAGAAACGCAAAGAGGAGAATGAGCGTGCTGCCAGAGAGTTTAATACATTCTTCACTGAACAAAATGCCACTCTCGATGGAGCACATCAGCAACAAAAACAGCAACAGCAATGGAATTCAATAAATAGTTCCAAAGTGCCCACGCTGTTTCTGCCAAGAGTTGAGAAAATCCAGCCGCTGCTGGACAGACTCAACAGCATCAATGGCGTCATCAATGGTTTCTACACAAAGTGCACCCAGAATGGCGCGATTCGGCTGCAATGTAGCAACTTGGAGGTATACCAAAAAATTTCAACCGAATTACAGAATGACAATACGGAGGTCCATACGCATCAGCTGCGTAAGGATCGTGGGTATCGTATAGTCATTCGACATTTACATGCAAGTACGGAACGTAATTGGATCCACGAACAGCTGTCGGGCATGGGCTTCATGCCACGCTACATTCGAGTAATGTCTCATCGGTTTAGTGGCAAGCCGATGAACTTATTCGAAGTTGAACTACAGCCAACTATAGACGGATCCAACGAGAAGATCCTGACTCTGAAGAAAATCGGTGACCAAAATGTAACCGTGGAAAAACAAAGAAAGCGAATTGACCCTGTCCAATGCCACCGCTGCCAGGCATTTGGACATTCACGAAATTATTGTCGTCGTCAGTTCGTTTGCCTCAAATGTGCCGGATATCACGCTACATCAGAGTGCACCAAGGCAAGAAACACACCAGCCAAGTGTGCAAACTGCAGTGGTGCACATGTTGCCAGCTACAAAGGATGCCGTGTCTTCAAGGAGGCGCAGTCCAAAATGGCAATTAATAAGGCACGCAAAGAAGTTGCAAATATAATGCAGCAACAGCCCCAGCCACAGCAACAACAATCTGAAAAGAAGCCAAAACACCATCAGAAGCAACAGCAACAGAAAGTTAAATATAATAGCCAGCATCAACATCAGCAACAGCCACTACGAAAGCAGCAAAAACTGAATCATCAACCACAACAAACGCCTATGAGGAACAACAACAACAACCACAGCTACATCAACAAATTGAAACAACCGTCTTACAGCCAAGTTGCCAAACATGGCAATGCCCCCACGCCGAAAACACAAGCTCCTTCTGGTCCTGCAAGCCGCCACTTGCAGTTGTATCAGGAGAAGCTTCGTGTTGAACAGCAACATCAACAAGTGAGTGAAACAAGCCAACGGCCCAGCCAGCAGCAGTCAAACCCCAACCTGACTGCTAAGGTTGAGCAGAACGCCCGCCTCATAGCCCTTATGGGCAAGAAAATGGATGCCATTATGAAACTATTTCAAACCCTCCTCAACAATTCAAATCCCTCCCCCAAAAGTTCACATAAACAGCAACAGCAACAACATATAGAACCAATTATTTATATTGCGCCACCTAACCCGAATGACATGTCCGTGGAAAGTATCCCAGGGACACATTAAAACGGACAACAAAATGAGCAACTCTGAATAAATTCGTCTACAACTAAATCAAAAAAAAAAAAAAAAAAAAACAATATCCCCAACGCCAATTATTCCTTACATATTACCAATTAACTAAAAGCAGCAGCAACAAAATATAAGGCAACAAAAGATAACAAAGTAAACAAAAGAAAACTTTTACAAAAATATATAGACACATATCTTTATAATAATAAAATAAACAATAATAAAAATCAATTAACAAACACTCACCTGAACAAAACATAACGAAAAAGTTGCCCCAAAGGAGATATGCAGTCAAATCGTCCATTTAATGAGTCCAGAAGATGCCACTTCAAAAATTTGACTTCACGTATCCAGAGACCTGCGTATACAACATAACATTAAACATTGATTGTACTACAAATAGCTGCAAATCTACATACACATGAACGCCTTCATACCACAAAAGGCGATTAAAAATATTAATTGCTTGGCAACTGCCAACTCATCTGGCAGTTGAGCGCAGCCAGTATTGTTTTGCAATCGCAAAACAAAAAAAAAAAAAACAAAAAAACAAATATACATAAACCAGCAAGAGCAGCGCCACGTAAAGATTCGGCCGTCATCATAGCTGGTTATCCGGCATCACAAGCAAAATCCAGATTGAGCTCATGAAAATATAATAAAAGAAATCATCAGTCAAAACATAAACACACAAAGTCACTAAAAACCAATACAGCAGATAAACTCACCATCAAAATCCTGAATCCTTACGGAGCAGCGACTGCACACGGCAAACACACCGAACCTGCGGCATCCATGACATCCTGTCAAAATCCTGCGGGAACCTGCAATATAAGAAAAGGAAAAACAAATTTTTAATTATAATATAAAAGCAAATAAAAAAGTCATTTAAAAAAATTTAAGACTTAAACAAAATCAAACTGAAATTAAAATAAAAAAAAATTGAATAAAAATAAATTATTAAATATAATATGGAAAAAATACATAAATTAGCCATTAAAAATAAAAACTAAAATCAAACTAAATCCATATAAATCCAATAAAAAAAAAAAATAATAATAAAAATATAAATAAAAGAGAGTCATTAAAAACAAAAACAAAAAAAAAATAGAGAACAAAAAATTTTCTAACAAAATATCTAAGTATTTGCAGGTACACAATAAACCTGCACTTACCTGTAACTGAGCACCACCAGCAGATCCACGGCGTCCTCGAGGCATTTCCCAGTCATCCTGCCACTTGCTATGGCGCCCGACAGCAATGACAGCGGCGTGGGACTGACGAGCGGGTCTGCTCACCATTGGGTGCAGCACTTGCTCGTGCCACAATCTGTGGCATACGACACACCTGTGTAGCAGGTGGCAAGCCTGGCACACTTGACTGCAGCGTGGGACCAGCGACACACGATTCTGGCGAAGCGACACCCGAAGCATCGTCACGCGGCTCCTTTCTGCTGCCTCCGTCAGAGAAAGTGAGTCGTGACGGAGCGAAAACGGTGTACAGCTTAGCGTCCATATGGACGGCGTCCGTCCATGCCATTACACACACCCGACTCCTGAGGCTCCTCACCGGGCTGTAGGGAGTCACACGCGCGACGATCGTCCGTTGCGGCAACCTGTTGGCCGGCAGCAGCAGCGATCCTCAGATGTGTACGTACGCATCTGATGTTTTGCCTGCTGTGGCCACTTCCACACCACATCCTGATGTCCACCAGCAGCAACAACAGCAACTAGGGCACTCCAATTGTGTCCACGGCAACCTTGCCTGGCCATGGCCTTGGCCATGGCAACAACAACAGCAACAACAACAGCACTTCCAGCGGCGACTGCAGCTCCCGTGCGTGACAACTGCGTGGCGCCCCAGCCACAGCACGTGGCATCATCATCACCAGCAGCATACAGCACACTCAGGAAAGCTAAAAAATAAGTTGAAGAAAACCCCATTAAGTATCTCTGAAATACATTATATAATATATACTCACCACTACACGTGCAGCAGACATAGGCCCTCACAATCAGCTGTTGTACCTGAAAAAAAAAATATTTTATTAGAAATTATGTATTTGATTAATTTCAATACTTACCCAGTTTTTTTTTAAAAATCCATAGATTAGATCGTCCTTGTGTCATCTAGCGCCAGTTTATCTGAAAAGAAAAGAAATTAATTAATACTTTGTATTTTTTGATAGCCATCTGCTGGACATTGTTTTTTCTAATTGTGTACATAATTGTTTTCACTGTTACCTGTTAGTTTTTTGCATTGTCCTATATCCAAATTCGTCATGTTTATGATGCCAATTCCTGTCTCTTTTAACCTGTAAATTTCCAGAAAATATTGTTTATTATAAGTAGTTAATTTAATTGGCACTTACTTTATATAAAGTCTAAGGGAAAACTACATGAGATGAACAAAAAATGTAAAACTCACGCACACACACACACACTCACATATGCGACCTGCCAACTTGACTTAACATTGATATGTTAAACAGCCCTGCTCTTCTCTTCACTCTGTTATGTATATATTAGCAGAATGAGTTGAGCAACAAATTTTGATGGGCAGCACTAAGAAAACTACAAATGAAACCGTTTGACCGATTCGGGTCCGACAATTGCGGGCAACAACAACGGTCGGCAAATTCAAATATGTCATGGCCGATCGTTTGTTCAATTGTTCAATTGTCTCCTGCTCTCGGTATTGGTCGGACGTGTTTTTTCTTTCTCCTCATCTGCGCGTGCGCGTCTGTGTGTGTGCGGGAATGCAAATTTAAGTTTGATTTAGCAAAACCAAAAAACCAAAAAACCAAAATTGTGCAACCAACTATAAGTACAAACAATTACAAATAAATCAAATCAAAACGAACGCAGAGCACCCCAACAATCATCAGGGGACTCTGTACGTACTGAAACAACGAAAAAAAAATCATTTTGTTAATTTTCTGCCGCAAACGACCGACCGAGAGTGACTCTAAAACTGTAGAGTGCAAAGTTCATACAGTGAAAATTGTTTGTTTCAAACTGTGATTAAAAAATTTAACAAGACACAATTAAAATACAAATATTCTTGTTATTTTATACAAAATTTTTTTTTATTAATTTAAATAAAAAATAAATAAATACAAATACAATTCAACGAAACAAATTACAAGCGAAAAGTTACAAATAATAAAATAATAAAATACGTGTGTGCAAAAATACATATAACTTTGCTTATATATATACATTTGACTCAGCCTGAAAATAAGCAAAATAAAATTAATTAATAAAATTCAAAAAGAAAAAATTAAGGAAAAAAACAAAATAATTTTGCATTGCACACTTAATTGTTTTTTATGTTAAGTGTTTGTGCTTTATGCAAGTGTCCGTTTTTTAATGTTTTTTTTTTTTTGTGAGACATAGTCTCGGTTTTATTTTCGCAATGTCCCCCCCTTGTACTTCGCATCCTGTTCGTTTAATCCGACGCCAATAAATAGACAGACAATCAATAAACTTGTCTATAAAATTCAAAACCAATAAATTCTGACGGACAATCAATAAACTTGTCTATAAAATAAAATCAATAAATTCTGACGGAAAGCAAAACTAAAGACTTGAACAAAGTTAAAAAAAAAAGAACAATTCAAAATAAAATATGGGAAAATTAAAAAGTGACAAAACAATAATTCAACATGGAAAACAGCAATTACAAGAGCAACAGCAGCAACAGCACAAAAAAAGCAAACAAAAATTTGGCCCAACAACAACAAAAACAACAGCAGCAACAATTGTCGCCATTGCTGCTGCAAGTGACCCGAAAGTCAAAGACCCCGCCGCCGCCGCCATTATTGACGCCGACGATTCTATTAGAATCGTCAAAGACGGAGCCAAATGCCCCATTGAAAGAGATGGAGAAAGTGAAGAAAGGAAAGACACCATCGCCGCCAATACGATACTCAAGATCGCCGCCATTGCTGACGCCATCGCTGACGCCGTCGCTCCCGCCAAATCAACAGCTAGTTGGCGGGCTTTTGACACTAGCAAAGAATTTTGCCGCCAACAATGGCCGAACAAATGGCGGCAACAACAGCAACAGCAACAGCAACAACAACAGCAGCAACAATTACAATTACAGTCACAACTACAGCAACAAAATAATTAATGGCAAAACAGCAGCTGCCAGCAACAACAACAACAACAAAAGGAGAAACTCTGGCGCTTCTTCGGATGTGGATGTCATCACGATTTCCCCATCCGCATCGACATCCACATCCGAGTGTAATATCTCGCCTCAGATCTCTTCCTTTGGAATCGATTTTATCGATGAATCCGAAACCGAGATTGAGGAGATGGATGACGAAGCAACTTCATCGTCTGGATCATCGATCGTGCTCACAAAGGTGAAGAATCCATCGAAGCAACAGCAGCAGCATCCAACTAGATCAACAGCAAAACCAACAGCAGCAGCAGCAACAGCAGATATGCCAGCATCATCAAGAGCGACAGCAATGCCAACAGCAACTCCTCAGACTGAAACAAAAATAGTAGAAAACGTCTTAGAAAAAGGTAAGGAAGAAAATATTAAAATTAAACCTACCTTTTCCACTAAACGCTTGGCCATCAATGCTGGTCACAAGCGTAAGCGCAGAAAGCCACTAAATCGCCAGCCCAAACGTAGGCAGCGATATGTCAACCCAGCAACTGAACAGGAAATTCTAAATTTCCTTAAAATGCATGGAATGTCTGAGAAACCAGCACACATGTTCGATGACGTTGACATGTCCAACTTGGACTTGTCACTGGTTGACTGCAGTGGCACCTCTGCCGACGTCAATGATGACCGCTCCTTCCTGACAATTTCTGAAATGGAAGTTGAGCATGGAGGGGACATCATGGTTGAGGATGATGACGCCACTGCTGTTGATGCTCCTGTAATTGGTAAATTGGATGCCGTTACTGTAAATCCTGAGCCCAGCAACAACAACAGCAACACCAAGGAAACTGTCACAAATCCTGCAAAGAAGCCAAAGAGGGAGAAACGCAAAGAGGAGAATGAGCGTGCTGCCAGAGAGTTTAATACATTCTT
Organism: Drosophila falleni; assembly: GCA_035045575.1. NCBI lineage: Eukaryota > Metazoa > Arthropoda > Insecta > Diptera > Drosophilidae > Drosophila > Drosophila falleni. The sequence continues at coordinate 18,315 of JAWNOV010000184.1, read as the reverse complement.
CACTGAACAAAATGCCACTCTCGATGGAGCACATCAGCAACAAAAACAGCAACAGCAATGGAATTCAATAAATAGTTCCAAAGTGCCCACGCTGTTTCTGCCAAGAGTTGAGAAAATCCAGCCGCTGCTGGACAGACTCAACAGCATCAATGGCGTCATCAATGGTTTCTACACAAAGTGCACCCAGAATGGCGCGATTCGGCTGCAATGTAGCAACTTGGAGGTATACCAAAAAATTTCAACCGAATTACAGAATGACAATACGGAGGTCCATACGCATCAGCTGCGTAAGGATCGTGGGTATCGTATAGTCATTCGACATTTACATGCAAGTACGGAACGTAATTGGATCCACGAACAGCTGTCGGGCATGGGCTTCATGCCACGCTACATTCGAGTAATGTCTCATCGGTTTAGTGGCAAGCCGATGAACTTATTCGAAGTTGAACTACAGCCAACTATAGACGGATCCAACGAGAAGATCCTGACTCTGAAGAAAATCGGTGACCAAAATGTAACCGTGGAAAAACAAAGAAAGCGAATTGACCCTGTCCAATGCCACCGCTGCCAGGCATTTGGACATTCACGAAATTATTGTCGTCGTCAGTTCGTTTGCCTCAAATGTGCCGGATATCACGCTACATCAGAGTGCACCAAGGCAAGAAACACACCAGCCAAGTGTGCAAACTGCAGTGGTGCACATGTTGCCAGCTACAAAGGATGCCGTGTCTTCAAGGAGGCGCAGTCCAAAATGGCAATTAATAAGGCACGCAAAGAAGTTGCAAATATAATGCAGCAACAGCCCCAGCCACAGCAACAACAATCTGAAAAGAAGCCAAAACACCATCACAAGCAACAGCAACAGAAAGTTAAATATAATAGCCAGCATCAACATCAGCAACAGCCACTACGAAAGCAGCAACAAACAACCCAACATACGCCTATGAGGAACAACAACAACAACCACAGCTACATCAACAAATTGAAACAACCGTCTTACAGCCAAGTTGCCAAACATGGCAATGCCCCCACGCCGAAAACACAAGCTCCTTCTGGTCCTGCAAGCCGCCACTTGCAGTTGTATCAGGAGAAGCTTCGTGTTGAACAGCAACATCAACAAGTGAGTGAAACAAGCCAACGGCCCAGCCAGCAGCAGTCAAACCCCAACCTGACTGCTAAGGTTGAGCAGAACGCCCGCCTCATAGCCCTTATGGGCAAGAAAATGGATGCCATTATGAAACTATTTCAAACCCTCCTCAACAATTCAAATCCCTCCCCCAAAAGTTCACATAAACAGCAACAGCAACAACATATAGAACCAATTATTTATATTGCGCCACCTAACCCGAATGACATGTCCGTGGAAAGTATCCCAGGGACACATTAAAACGGACAACAAAATGAGCAACTCTGAATAAATTCGTCTACAACTAAATCAAAAAAAAAAAAAAAAAAAAACAATATCCCCAACGCCAATTATTCCTTACATATTACCAATTAACTAAAAGCAGCAGCAACAAAATATAAGGCAACAAAAGATAACAAAGTAAACAAAAGAAAACTTTTACAAAAATATATAGACACATATCTTTATAATAATAAAATAAACAATAATAAAAATCAATTAACAAACACTCACCTGAACAAAACATAACGAAAAAGTTGCCCCAAAGGAGATATGCAGTCAAATCGTCCATTTAATGAGTCCAGAAGATGCCACTTCAAAAATTTGACTTCACGTATCCAGAGACCTGCGTATACAACATAACATTAAACATTGATTGTACTACAAATAGCTGCAAATCTACATACACATGAACGCCTTCATACCACAAAAGGCGATTAAAAATATTAATTGCTTGGCAACTGCCAACTCATCTGGCAGTTGAGCGCAGCCAGTATTGTTTTGCAATCGCAAAACAAAAAAAAAAAAACAAAAAAACAAATATACATAAACCAGCAAGAGCAGCGCCACGTAAAGATTCGGCCGTCATCATAGCTGGTTATCCGGCATCACAAGCAAAATCCAGATTGAGCTCATGAAAATATAATAAAAGAAATCATCAGTCAAAACATAAACACACAAAGTCACTAAAAACCAATACAGCAGATAAACTCACCATCAAAATCCTGAATCCTTACGGAGCAGCGACTGCACACGGCAAACACACCGAACCTGCGGCATCCATGACATCCTGTCAAAATCCTGCGGGAACCTGCAATATAAGAAAAGGAAAAACAAATTTTTAATTATAATATAAAAGCAAATAAAAAAGTCATTTAAAAAAATTTAAGACTTAAACAAAATCAAACTGAAATTAAAATAAAAAAAAAATTGAATAAAAATAAATTATTAAATATAATATGGAAAAAATACATAAATTAGCCATTAAAAATAAAAACTAAAATCAAACTAAATCCATATAAATCCAATAAAAAAAAAAAATAATAATAAAAATATAAATAAAAGAGAGTCATTAAAAACAAAAACAAAAAAAAAATAGAGAACAAAAAATTTTCTAACAAAATATCTAAGTATTTGCAGGTACACAATAAACCTGCACTTACCTGTAACTGAGCACCACCAGCAGATCCACGGCGTCCTCGAGGCATTTCCCAGTCATCCTGCCACTTGCTATGGCGCCCGACAGCAATGACAGCGGCGTGGGACTGACGAGCGGGTCTGCTCACCATTGGGTGCAGCACTTGCTCGTGCCACAATCTGTGGCATACGACACACCTGTGTAGCAGGTGGCAAGCCTGGCACACTTGACTGCAGCGTGGGACCAGCGACACACGATTCTGGCGAAGCGACACCCGAAGCATCGTCACGCGGCTCCTTTCTGCTGCCTCCGTCAGAGAAAGTGAGTCGTGACGGAGCGAAAACGGTGTACAGCTTAGCGTCCATATGGACGGCGTCCGTCCATGCCATTACACACACCCGACTCCTGAGGCTCCTCACCGGGCTGTAGGGAGTCACACGCGCGACGATCGTCCGTTGCGGCAACCTGTTGGCCGGCAGCAGCAGCGATCCTCAGATGTGTACGTACGCATCTGATGTTTTGCCTGCTGTGGCCACTTCCACACCACATCCTGATGTTCACCAGCAGCAACAGCAGCAACTAGGGCACTCCAATTGTGTCCACGGCAACCTTGCCTGGCCATGGCCTTGGCCATGGCAACAACAACAGCACTTCCAGCGGCGACTGCAGCTCCCGTGCGTGACAACTGCGTGGCGCCCCAGCCACAGCACGTGGCATCATCATCACCAGCAGCATACAGCACACTCAGGAAAGCTAAAAAATAAGTTGAAGAAAACCCCATTAAGTATCTCTGAAATACATTATATAATATATACTCACCACTACACGTGCAGCAGACATAGGCCCTCACAATCAGCTGTTGTACCTGAAAAAAAAAATATTTTATTAGAAATTATGTATTTGATTAATTTCAATACTTACCCAGTTTTTTTTTAAAAATCCATAGATTAGATCGTCCTTGTGTCATCTAGCGCCAGTTTATCTGAAAAGAAAAGAAATTAATTAATACTTTGTATTTTTTGATAGCCATCTGCTGGACATTGTTTTTTCTAATTGTGTACATAATTGTTTTCACTGTTACCTGTTAGTTTTTTGCATTGTCCTATATCCAAATTCGTCATGTTTATGATGCCAATTCCTGTCTCTTTTAACCTGTAAATTTCCAGAAAATATTGTTTATTATAAGTAGTTAATTTAATTGGCACTTACTTTATATAAAGTCTAAGGGAAAACTACATGAGATGAACAAAAAATGTAAAACTCACGCACACACACACACACTCACATATGCGACCTGCCAACTTGACTTAACATTGATATGTTAAACAGCCCTGCTCTTCTCTTCACTCTGTTATGTATATATTAGCAGAATGAGTTGAGCAACAAATTTTGATGGGCAGCACTAAGAAAACTACAAATGAAACCGTTTGACCGATTCGGGTCCGACAATTGCGGGCAACAACAACGGTCGGCAAATTCAAATATGTCATGGCCGATCGTTTGATCGTTTGTTAAATTGTCTCCTGCTCTCGGTATTGGTCGGACGTGTTTTTTTCTTTCTCCTCATCTGCGCGTGCGCGTCTGTGTGTGTGCGGGAATGCAAATTTAAGTTTGATTTAGCAAAACCAAAAAACCAAAAAACCAAAATTGTGCAACCAACTATACCTGACTCCCAACACATATATACATTGTATTGGCGAATACATTTTTGTGTGTTTGTATGTGTTTGTATGTATATATGCATGTATAATAATAAAAAATAATTTAAGTTTAAATAAAATTAAATTATTAATTCACCTTATTATTATTCTTATATGTATAAACTTTTGAATATTTTTGCATGTGTATTTACATAGTATCATAACACATATACATTTGACCGTCTTGCTATGTGCATCTGTGTGTGTTTGAATGTATTTTTGCATGTATAAGTAATAAATTAATTTTCTTATTATTAATAAAATTTAATTATTAATTTATATTTTTCTTGTGCACGGCTGTTGACATTCGGTTACGGTTTTCGCGCATCTAATTGCACGAGTAATTGAATGATTAATATGCCCACGCATATATATTATTCCTATTAATATTCCTATATATGAGATTCGGAAGATGGAAAGGGTGGCAGACTTCGTAGAACGAACCGTAGACGGGATACGAACGTACGGGGAACTAGCAGCAGAATAATACACAGAGTAGGAGACAGAGATGTAAGTTAAGAACAAGAATATTCAAAAGCCCAAAAACTGCAACTGCAACGACATCCGGCCGTCAGGTGCAGTGCCCCGAAAGTGCTAAGCTAGCGTCTGGACGATTTCCCGCACGCGCAGCCCAGTTGCCGTAATACCTGGAATATTGGCCAATAACTCAATGTTCCCATGATGTCGCAACGCCGCCGCCGTCGCTGCCAGCGTCGCTGCCAAAACTCCAAGCTCTCATTAGGGTTCTAATTAGCTTATTATAATTAGTCTAAAATTGTAATCCATCAGATACAGTCCAATCGGACTTAAATAAAAATTCGTTTTTTTCTCAAACTAAACATTTGTGAATTTAACTGGCGCCCGAGCAGGGACCTGCGGTTTCGAACGACAGTGCAAAACAGTATCTAAGTTCTCGGTTCGTGACGGGATAATACCGACAGTTGCCAACTGCCGCAGGCAAAGTGATATATTGGACAGACTCCGCCGCGTTAAATCGTGACGCCGATATCGCACTCACAGAGAAGAACTTAATTGTGAAATCTGTGCTCAGGCAGTGGATCTTTATTGATCAATGTCCATCGGTGGACTACCGTCTTGTAGTATACGTTCGCAGGACAGCCTCAACGGGTACTGGTCGCAGGATCCCCAGTAGGAACTCCAAAAAGGATGAAATCCGGACCGGTCGGAGGTGTAGCCACATCATTCTATCTAATGTAAGCTAGTTTAAGTTATTACAAATTTATAAAAGAACAAAACACAGAAATAGCAACAAAAGAAAATTATCAATATAAATATTATAAAACACCGTAAAACGATAACAAAATAAACACAACTACCTCCAAAGGTAGTATAAAAATTTCCAATCTTGCGATTCCCAAAATAAAGGGACCCTCCAAGGTAGAAGGAAGAAACCAGCTACTGGTTTTCAAAACATAATAATTCTTAACTCTATTATTTTATTAGATTTATTTTTGCACAAGATTTTTTAAAGACTTCAACTAATCATTCTACACAAACCTTTAAACTAAATTCTTTATTTTGAAAACTTATGGCCAACCCTAGTAATTTGATCCGACCTCCTATTTTGAATACCCAAAATTTGACAAACGAAAGACAAACACAAAGACAAGTAGAACAGCCGAACAGAAACATGGCGACTCCACAACAGATTACCGAGCTAGTGGGACAGATGATAGCGCAGCAAGTTCCCAGAATAATAGAAGCACTAAACAACACAGAACATGACTTTACCAATGCAATTGATAAGGAGATATTAGAAGAACATCGAGGAAACTTGGGAGGACTCGACAAAATCCCAGATGTAGTTAAATGTCTGAGAGAATTTTCAGGAGATCCTGCGGAGTTCAGCTCTTGGAAAAAGAGCGTTGACCGCCTAATGGAAGCCTATGCAGGTGAAGTTGGTACCTCAAGATATTTTGGTATTCTTCACTCTATTAGGAGCAAAATTACTGGTAACGCAGACACGGCACTAGAGGCATATAGCGTTCCATTAAATTGGAGAGCAATGGCTAAGTGCTTGACAATGCATTACGGAGACAAGCGTGATCTTGGTACTCTAGAGTATCAGATGACAATGTTGTCTCAAGGTAATCTGACGATCGAAGAGTTCCATCAGTTGGTGTATCAACACCTGTCTCTTCTTCTGAACAAGGTCAACTGCATGGATTTGGGCGCAGAGGCTCATCGCTTGCTGAAAAAGATGTACCGCGACAAAGCCACAGATACATTTATATGTGGCTTGCGTGGAGATCTACCACGTATCTTGGGTGCACACGCGCCAAGAGATCTTCCTTCGGCATTGAACATATGCCTTAAAATGGAAAATCAAAAATATCGCACAATGCATGCAGTGACTCTAGGACAGGCCAATAATAAAAACACAAATGTCAAACCAATACCAGCTCCTCGAAGCATGCAATTCGTCAACTCAGGTTTCCGTCAACAGCCACCGGTTCCCCCCAGAAACCGTCCCCCACAATACCCACAGATCATACAACCTCAGAACTACAACAACTTTGGGCAACAGCGACCACTCGCTATGCCACGACAATATGACATAAACCAAAACCGGCAACAACAATTTTCCATGCCAAGACAATATGACACCAACCAAAACCGACAACAACAATTTGCTCCACCCAGGCCAATGGCTCCGAAGCCCCAACCAAGACCGGAACCTATGGACGTGGACACAAGCATTAGGTCAAGAATGGTGAACTATATGAATAGGCCACAATTTGAGCTAGGGAAAAGACCCCCAGGCCCAATGCCTGACGCAACAAAAAGACAACGGAACTTTAACATACAGACTGACGACAGCGAACCAACTGAAATGCAATCTGCTGAGACGCATGCTACCATGGCAGAATACGCGCAAGCAATTGCAGATCAAGAAGACGGGACCCAAGACGAAACACTAGACGAATACATTGACGGATATGACAACGACGAAAATACCCAGTACGACAGCTCGGCAATGAATTTTTTAGAATAGAACATTCCTCGCTTCCATACTTCAAATGCAAGCTGGGGAATGGTAAAGTTTTAAAAATACTAATAGATACAGGATCGAACAGAAACTATATTCAGCCAAAATTCGTAACTAACCCAATTCAGAACCAACAACCTTTCAACGCTGTGTCCGTAGGGGGCAGTGTTCGTGTCACTCACCATAAAATAGCCAACCTATTCAATCACCCTGAAATAAATGTCAAGTTCTTCTTGCTGCCGACTTTAAAGTCATTCGATGCTATTTTGGGCAACGACAGCTTGAAAGAGCTTAATGCTGAAATTAAAGTAAGCAAAAAAATCATGACGATAAAAAACAAAATTCAAGTGCCCATTAAAGAAAAGAAATTTGAGGCAGTAAATGCCATCGTACCGAGAACCGGACATTTAAACAAAACTCAGACCGACAGATTAAAAGAGCTTCTTCACAGGTATCCAAATTTGTTTGCAGAACCAAATCAAAAACTGACCTACACAACTAATGTAAAGGCAGAAATTAGAACTTCTTCAGACTCACCAGTCTACTCAAAGTTCTATCAATATCCTATGAGTCTGAAAGACGAGGTGAATAAACAGGTCACCGAACTCTTAAACGATGGTATAATCAGACCATCAAGGTCTCCATACAACTCACCTGTATGGATCGTACCAAAAAAAGCAGACGCATCTGGAGAAAAAAATATCGGATGGTCATAGACTACCGAAAATTAAATTTGGTTACTATAGCAGACAAATACCCTATACCGGAAATCAATGAAGTACTCGCTCATGAGCTCATGAGCATATTGGCAAAATATGCTTCATCTACATTGATGACATCATCATTTTCAGTAAAGATGATGACTCTCATCTAAAGAATCTGGACACAATATTTCGAACCTTGCAAGACGCTAACATGAAATGTCAATTAGATAAATGCGAGTTCTTGAAGAACAAAGTCGAATTTCTTGGCTTTGTTGTTTCCGATAAAGGAATCGAAACCAATCCAGATAAGGTTGCAGCTATAGCTCAATACCCCCTTCCAAAGACCCTAAAAGATTTAAGATCCTTTTTGGGACTCTCCGGGTATTACCGAAGATTCATCGCAAATTACGCTAAGCTCGCTAAGCCCCTTACCTCGCTTTTAAGAGGGGAAGACGGACGAGTGTCCAAAAAAATGTCATCCAAAAAATCAATTTCGCTTGACAACCAAGCACTAGAAGCATTCAAAAAACTTAAGAGTAGCCTCATATCAAAAGATATAATATTTCGTTATCCAGATTTCAAAAAGGAGTTCCATTTAACAACCGATGCTTCCAACTTTGCAATAGGTGCAGTATTATCGCAAGATAATCAGCCTATCTCATTTCTTTCGAGAACGCTGTCCAAGGCAGAGGAAAACTACGCCGCTAACGAAAAAGAAATGTTAGCTATTATTTGGGCATTAAAAAGCCTAAAAAATTACCTGTACGGTAAATCAAAAGTTAAAATATTTACCGATCATCAGCCTTTGACTAACTCGTTGAGTCGCTGGAACGGTAATGCGAGAATTAAACGATGGAAATCCTACTTAGAGGAATACGACTACGAGATATTCTATAAGCCAGGAAAGGAAAATGTGGTAGCTGACGCTCTTTCCAGAATACCACCAACAGGCCAAATAAATTCAATTGCCTCGACGCAACACAGCGACGAGAGCTCAGGTGAGGAAATAATACCAAGTATGGAAGTTCCTATTAACGCCTTTAGGAACCAGATTTTCTTTCATAAAGCCGAAATCACAGACTATAAATTCAGCATACCATTTCCAACCTTTCACAGACATGACATATACAGACAACAACACAATCCAGACGAACTACTATCCGACCTAAAGAAATATCTAAATCCCTTAATTATAAATGGAATATATACGACTGAGGATATAATGTGGAAAATTCAACAATTATATCCAAGTCACTTCAAAAATTTTAAGGTACGATTTACACAGACTTTGGTAAAAGACTTGACCGATACAACCGAACAAGAAGAGCAAATTCTCAAGACGCATAATAGGGCTCACAGAAATGCGTTAGAAAACAAAACCCAACTTTCAGAAGAATTTTACTTTCCAAAAATGAAACAGAAAATAACAAACATAGTAAAGCAGTGTAAGATTTGCAAAGAGACGAAATATGATCGTCATCCACCTAACCCAGAAATTAGAGAAACGCCCATACCAGAATACCCCGGACACATAATTCACGTAGACATCTACTCGACTGAACGACACCTAGTACTCACAGCAATAGATAAATTTTCTAAGTTAGCAAAAGCACAAATCATAAAATCAAAGGCAATAGAAGATATTAGGACACCACTTCGCGATATTGTTTTCTATTTTGGCGTACCAAAATTCATAGTAATGGACAATGAAAAATCATTGAATTCTGAATCAATAAATTTTATGTTAGTCGAACAACTAGGAATGCAAATTTACAAAACACCTCCGAATAAAAGCACAGTCAACGGACAGATTGAACGATTTCATTCTACCCTCTCTGAAATAATGAGATGTTTGAAACGAGATCAAGTTCATAGGAACTTCGAAGAACTTCTAGATAGAGCCGTTTATGAGTATAATTACTCAATCCATTCTGTAACAAAGAAAAGGCCGCTAGAAGCTTTCTTTGGTAGAAGAGTCACTACTGACCCCGCACAATATGAACAGGCTAGGTTGGACAACATAGAACAACTGAGACGCAAACAGACTGAAGACGTAATAGGCCACAATAGCAGAAGAAAACCAATTCGCACCTACAAGGCAGGAGAAGAGATATTTGTAAAAATAAACACAAGATTAGGTTCAAAGTTGTCAAATAGATTCAAAAAAGAAATAGTAAAAGAGGACAAAAACACTACAATACTAACAGAATCAGGTCGTACAGTACACAAGAGCCATATTAAATCTTTAATCTTAATTACAGGATGCTGGTGTGCTTCACCGACGCAACTGTTACAATAACCAATCATACCGACGCACAGACAGTTACCATTTATAAGGGAATCGGCAAAATACGATCCAACGATACCAAAATTTTACATGTTATCAATTTGGAACAAATACGGGACGCTCTCACAAATTTGCAGTTTTACGTGGACAAAGATCTTAAATACAATAGCCTATATCATACCATACAGCACGAAATATCGCAGACGTTTGTAATTTTTAAGACTATCACCACATTTCATTCTCGGAAAAGTAGGGCAATTAACATTCTTGGCACTGCTTGGAAATTTGTGGCAGGTAGCCCCGATCATGACGACCTAGTTTTAATAACAGATAGTTTAGATAAGCTTACGACCAATAATAACAAACAAGTAATAATCAACAGACAACTAGAAGACAGATTGAACAAACTGACCAAAATTTCTAACGATATTGCAAATACAATAAAAAGAGACTCACTTTTGAGTAACGAATTGGCCATCAGTTTTCAGAATCAAGTTCGGCTTATTAAAGATGAAGTTGTTAATATAAAATACGCCATACAATGGGCGAAATTAAACATGATAAACACATTTCTATTAAGCGAGAACGAAATAAACATTATAAATAATCAATTTAAAAATGGCCATATGCCACCATTAACTACAGAAGAAATGTTGGAGTTCTCAGATGTCTCCATTTTGCACAATGGAACAACACTTATATATTTAATTAAAATACCGAATTTAGAAACAACAGCTTTTCAAAACTATGTAATAAAACCTATTATTAAGTCCAATAACATTGTTAACTTACCGGCAAGCGAAATATTTGAAAACAAAAATAAAAAAGAAATGTTTGGTGTTAAAGGTCAATGTAAGAATCTCTACAATATAAAAATCTGTAATAAAAATAAGTTAGAAGATTTAAGTCAGAATAGTTGTTTGCCAAAATTACTTGGAGGAGAGCAGGCAATGTGTGAGTTTACCAACGCAGATCATGTACCCATACTGGAGGAGATCGACGAGGGAATCATCTTAGTCAATGACTTCAATGGCACCATAACCTGGCCAGGCAATGCGAAGCAGATAAAGGGAACTTACTTGATTAACTTCTGGAACGAGACGATAATCATCAACGGCGAAGAGTTCAGCAACACCGAAATACAAGTCGCTGAACCGAGTATACCGCTCATCCAGATAGCTCCTGTGGAAATCGAACGCTTACGAATCCTGTCCCTGAAAGCGCTAGAAGGGCTCCATATAGACAACACTGAAAAGCTACAAAAACTCCAAACCCACTCAGCTGTAAACAGAATATCATTCATCGCATCAATAGTATCTCTAGCTATCCTAACGCTCACTCTTCATTGGTGCAAGAGTAGAAAGAAGACAATAAACCTACAACTTGGGAACATTGAACCCGAAATACCCAAGGTGACACCGACTTCCCCGGCAGCCACATACCAGCCGCCAAGTACACAATTTAACAACATACCATTTTTTTAACACACTTGAGGACAAGTGTGAATCTAAGGGGGAAGAGTTAAGAACAAGAATATTCAAAAGCCCAAAAACTGCAACTGCAACGACATCCGGCCGTCAGGTGCAGTGCCCCAAAAGTGCTAAGCTAGCGTCTGGACGATTTCCCGCACGCGCAGCCCAGTTGCCGTAATACCTGGAATATTGGCCAATAACTCAATGTTCCCATGATGTCGCAACGCCGCCGCCGCCGCTGCCAGCGTCGCTGCCAAAACTCCAAGCTCTCATTAGGGTTCTAACTAGCTTATTATAATTAGTCTAAAATTGTAATCCATCAGATACAGTCCAATCGGACTTAAATAAAAATTCGTTTTTTTCTCAAACTAAACATTTGTGAATTTAACTTGTACAAACGGTGACATTAGGCAGGGGGAAAGGTTGTTCGATAAATTGAGAAGATCCCCACGACGCACACTGGGGCAGGCGGCCGAAAAGCGTGGCAAAAATCATTTTTTCGATAAAAGCGATTTCAAAAGTAATAAATGTAATCGATAAAGAAATCTCCAGAGATTACAAATCCAAAAGATTTTTGAAATCAGGCAAAAATTATGGGCGTGACAGCCTCTCAAAGTTAAAAAAATTTTCAGTGCGCGCACAAATGTGCAAATTTTACTAAAAATTCTAAATTTAAAACAGATTTGTTGTCAAGTTATACGGCCGATCTTTAAATTTTTGGTTTCATATGAAATGTACATTCATTTCTAATTAAATGCCGTAGAATTTTGTTTCTTCACTTGTTGGCCTTTTATCCCAGCGATGTTTAAAAAAAGGACTAAAATTAGGCTATTTTTTGACTTCGATGGAATAGAACAAAAGTTGGACTCATTTGGACTCGATCCCACTACCACAAGAGTCTTTGTTAATCAATTCTCTAACAAAATAACCCCGGTCTTTTATGCGTCCAGCTGCGTCTGGGGAAGTTATAGGACAAAAACCGATCCAACCTCCAAAAAAATGGTAATAGAAAAGGAAGAGCGCAGTACAATTACATACGTTTTCGACATGTCAGGCATCGGACGAGATTTTTTCAAAAAATAAAAAATTTTTATTTTTTTATTAGCGTAACTCAACTATTTATAATACCAATTATTGTTGCTTAAAATATGAAAAAAGATTAAAATGTATGTTTTGGGCAGCAAAAATTGATTTTTTTTATAATTTTGCATGTAAAATATGCACTGAAAATATATTTCCACTTTGACCGAAAACCTTGAATCAACCAGTGGGCCTATTAAGCAGTGCAAACATTTTAAAGCTTAAGAAGTTTTCTATCAAATGCCTTTAAAATTTTAAAAATATCTTTACCGGTTCAAAAGATATGATCTTTGCAACGCAAAATGAGGATCTGCCCCACTGTGCGACGTCAAAACAATATACACAGAATCAATGAACAGATACGTCCGATCCTGAGATTCGCCCTTTAGAAAGAGAGAGGGATAGAATTGCTAGATCTCAAGTTAGAGATAATCCTGGAGGATTGTCGATCAAGCTGTTAACAGTGCACGACGACAAAGTGCTCGATTGTTCCAGCGACAAACAATCGCTGACGCGATTAGTCGTATTAGTCAGAGAGTTAGCCAAAATAGGAGCATTAGTCAAAACAGGGAAGCTGAAAACCGACGAAATGCTGACCGTATGAGGGAGAATCGTGCAAATAATTCTCAGGGCGCCGTCATAACCCAATTGGAGGTAAATACCTAAATTTAATAAAAATGTAATGGGGGCCAAGCCAATTTTTTCTTTGTTGCAAAGGCCTGAGGTTTCTAAATCAAGTTACAGAGATTTCTTGAGCTTTCGTTGAAAGTAAAGCTTCTCTTTTAAGTCATTCTAGTTATCTTCTTTCTGATGACAACAAATTTCAGTTGTGCAGTGCATGAGAGAGTTCTTTGTTTGAGTGAATCAGACGTGTTTTATTTTGGCTCGTACAATTTCATTTATTTTTGCGTTTTATTACAACCTAAATTATATATCTTTATCTAAAATTGTGCATAAGTGAACTGGCTATCGACTTGCTGTGTAAGTTGTGATCATTTGTGCATTGTGTCCCTAAAATAAAGCATTTTAGTTTTGCTAAACTTAGTTTTGCATTTCCCTTAAATAATTACATTCTTGTGCGTGTGTTTGTTTGTGTATTTCGGCTTTTGCTTTACACCTCGCTCACATAAGTTTGTTATTATTGTAAACACAGCGATCGATTTTGTTTGTGTTTACATCTCCTTATCTCAGTTTTTGCGCTTTGCACATCCCAATACATTTGTTTGTGTGTGTGTTCGCTGTTGCATTTCGTTTTTGTTTAGCAGCGCGCTCTCACCGACAAATTGTTTTTGTGTTTTTGCTCTCTTGTTTAGAGCTTCATTTGTGTGCCTCCCGCTCTCGTTGCTTGCGCAATTTCTGCCTATTCGGCCTATAAATTATTTATTTAACCCCTGTTGGAAATATGTCGTGCTGCAAGAAGAACTGCACTATCAAGTGTGCGGATGATTCTGAGCAACCGAGATTTATTTATTGTTGGTTGTGTGAGAATATCATGCATGCTAAGTGTGCAGGTCTTACAGGTCGAGAATGTGATAAGAACATTGCCGTTTCTAAAAAGGAATGTGGTGCAGTGAAATGGTCTTGTCCAGTTTGCATCGACAAGCAAATTGATTTCTCGAAAATGTATAATTCAGTGAGAAATCAATTCTCCAAACTTAATAAAATGGCTAAGCTTCTTTCGAGTGATTTTGATTCTAGTCTCGAGTTGCTTAGCCAATATAATTTTAACTCACCTCCCGATTCTCAATTTTTAGCAGTTCCCCCTAATATCCCAATTACTCAGCCTCCCGTGACTCCATTGGCATCTCGCCACAGTAAAGACCTTTCCGGGTATTGACAACCTTTTTAATTCTCCTATACCTTCTGCAGGTGATTCTACCAATCAGACAACGGAATCAGCCCAAGTCATCGTGTCTTCGGTGCGGGCTGGATCTGGTCGGAAGGGTAGACCTCCTCGCACTGCAGCGCCTAACAATAGGACTGACAACTTAGCTGCCCCTACTCCTGAGCCCCCTATTTTAAATGTTGTGCTCCTCGTAAGCAAGTATTTGTGTCTAGGTTATCCTCGGACACTACTTGTGAATCTGTAGCGGCATACATTTCTAGCAAAGTCTCTGCTAACGTCTCGGTTAGTAAATTTAATTTTGCTATTGCCCGGGAAATAGCATCTTTTAAAATAAGTGTCCCTCACGACGTTTTTTCTGTCATATGTGACCCAAAATTTTGGCCACCACATATGATAGTTCATGAGTTTAAGCCCAAAAAACGAAGTGAATCCCCTCCTGTTTCTCTTACAGCGGGCAGTTCCAAAGTACAGGAGCCCGCTAGTGCGGCTTCAAAAAACTAGACCTGCGGCCCGACTTTGCCTGTATTCATTACCAAAATGTTAGAGGCCTCCTTACTAAGCTCAAAAATCTATATTTGAGTAGTATGTCTTTTGATTCTGATATAATTCCTTTGTCAGAAACTTGGTTAAATACTACAGTATCTGATTCTGAAGTTATGTCAAATAATTATCTTTTATATAGAAATGATCGACTGACTCGAAGTGGTGGCGTACTTATTGCCACTAAATCGACACTCCAGTCAGAGCGCATTACTTTTAATGTGTCTTCTGATGTTGAAATTGTTGCCGTCAAAGTAACTGTTTCAACTCGATCAATTTTTATCACCTGCTCTTATATCCCTCCAAAAGCATCTCCGGCAATTTACTTGCAGCATTTTGCCTGTATTGATGAAATTAACCTTCAAGTCAAAGATAATGACTTATTTATTGTGTTGGGTGATTTTAATTTGCCTAAAATTTCTTGGTCATTTTTTAGTAGCACCAATTACCTTGTTCCCTTAAACCAAGATAATTTTTTAGATAACCTACTTGATCTCTCATTGTTTCAAATGAATTCAATAAGAAATCATAATGATCGTATTCTTGATCTGGTTTTTATTAATGACTTCGCAAATACTGCCGTCTCTAGGTCATCACTATTAAGTATCCCTGAAGATTTACATCATCCCACTTTAGAAATTTCTATCTCAATCTCCAAACCCTTTAGTTCACCTCTATTATGTCAGCAATTACCTCGTCGTTGTTTTCGCAAGGGAAATTATTCATTGCTTAATGAACTTATCCTTGCTACCGACTGGTGCTTTTTAGATAAAGCGACTGACATCGATATTGCCCTTAGTTCTTTCTATGAGACCCTAAATGCACTCTTAGATGTGTGCATTCCAAATTATGTTCCACCGTCTGGTTCTATAAAGCCTCCCTGGTTTACACCTAGACTTTCTTATTTAAAAAATATTAAATCTAAATATTTTAAAAAATATAAGAAGTCTGGCTCAAGTCTTGACTGGTGTAAGTACACAATAGCCAAGTCGGACTTCGCCAATTTAAACTTGCTATGCTACGAGAACTATCTAACTCGATGCAAAAGACAGTTTTCCCGTAACCCTAAACAATTTTACAAATTTGTTAACTTGAAGCGTAAGTCTCACGGTTTACCTTCTTCTATTTTTTATGGGATAGATAATGCCAGCAACGATTCTGCAGCCGCTGAACTTTTTGCTAACTTTTTTCAATCCACCTACTCTCCAATCTCCACTTCTAATTCATCTTATCCTTATTCTATTTTTCAATCAAACACTATGTTTGCTCCCTCTATTTCTTATAACACTATAATCTCTTCTCTTATTTCTTTAAAATCTTCTTTCATCCCTGGGCCAGACAACATTCCTAGTTGTCTTCTTAAGGAATGCTGCTCTTCTTTAGCTGCTCCGTTGCATAAGCTGTTTAATCTATCCCTTGAATCTTCAACCTTTCCATATCTTTGGAAAGAATCTTATATCATTCCTCTCCACAAAAAAGGTGGTAAGTCTGATATTTCGAACTACAGAGGCATTGCAAAGCTATCAGCCATTCCTAAATTATTTGAAAAAATTCTTGTTTCGTCTTTGCAGCATCTCTGTAAATCGATAATTTCTCCTACTCAACACGGCTTTATTAAGGGTCGGTCTACTACGACCAACTTGCTTGAGTTTACCTACCTGGTAAATGATGCATTTTCAGAGAAAAAGCAAACGGATGTCATATACACTGACTTCAGTAAAGCCTTTGACTCTGTGAACCATGACCTCTTACTCTACAAACTTAGGTGCATAGGTTTCCCCTCTGCCTTTTTACGTTGGGTTTCCACCTACCTAAAAGGTAGGACCCAAAAAGTGCTCCTTAGATCAACCATTTCGAGTTCGGTTTACGTTACTTCTGGTGTACCTCAAGGTAGTCACTTAGGGCCTTTATTTTTTACTCTGTTCATTAACGATCTACCCACTATCCTGGCCCATTCATATATTTTAATGTATGCGGATGATGTAAAGCTTATTTTTTCATACACTGATCCCCTTCTTCATAATCGTCTGCAAGTCGATTTGAACGCTATGCAACTATGGTGTTCGGCCAATAAGTTGCATCTAAATTGTTCAAAGTGTATGTTCATGACATTTAGTCGTTCTAGGCCCTATTTAGCTTCTTATACGATTGACAATACCCCTTTGAAACGTATAAAATCTGTAAAGGATCTTGGAGTTTTATTTGATTGCAAATTATGCTTCAATTTACATATCTCCACTATAGTTAATGACGCCAAAGGAGTACTTGGTTTCATTAAACGTTGGTCGAAAGAATTTAATGATCCTTTTACCACGAAACTCCTTTACGTCTCTTTAGTTCGTCCCATCCTGGAATACTGTTCATGCATTTGGAGCCCACAGTATCAAATAAACCAGAATCGAATTGAATCAGTTCAAAAGCAATTCTTGCTTTTCGCCTTACGTGGTTTTAACTGGGATCCTAACCTTCGTTTACCACCGTACTCCCATAGGCTTCGTCTTCTTAATCTTCCGTCTTTAATTAATCGTAGGAAAACTCTTGGTGTTGTTTTTCTTCACAAATTGATTATTGGCGAGATCGATTCTAGTTCCCTTCTTACCCGCCTTACCTTTTCTGTCCCCCGCAGGTCTACTAGGAATTACAAGCCTTTATTTTTACCTACATGCACAACTGATTACGCTTCACACGATTCGTTTCGGGTCTTATGCACTACCTATAATAGCCTCTTTCACGTTTTCTCCTCAGAGCTCTCTCTCCCTTCCCTAAAATCCGCACTTTTCCAATATCTTTCCCTTAATTCCTGACCTAAGTAACACTAATAACTTGTTTTATTACATTCTACTAATTTAACATTCTTTACAATTACTAACAACATTACTAATCCTTATTGATTTGATTGGGTTTTTCTGGGTTTTCCCCAATCCTTGCAACAAATGTTGGATCATTTATAATTTTTTGCATACCCCAGATCTAATTCTAATTTAAATCTTTATTTACAGTTTATATTTTTATTTAATTTTAATATTAATTTTATCTTTATTTTTTAATCTTTAATTTAATTGTTTATATGATTTTTTTGTTCCTTGCCGACTGCTTTTTAGTCGTGCATAAATAAATAAATAAATAAATGTCT
>JAWNOV010000183.1:0-14646 GCA_035045575.1 Drosophila falleni | reverse complement strand
AATCAATTATTTCATTTTATCAATTATTTCTAAGGAATCCTCAGGATAAAGTTGTCCGACTTAAATCTGAATAGTAGTTAATTGTAGTGTATTTAAAAAGTCACACATTTCGTGACAAAACTAAAATTCCATCGGACAGTCTAAGAGAATAGTAAACTTTGAAATGTCCTGAAGCCTTTTGACTGCCACAAAAGTAGAGTGCCAAGAATTGTTTGCCTTTCAACTGTGCAACTGAGCTTGTGCAACTGCAACTCAATCGTGCCGCCCTGTGGCAACTCAACTCGCTCAAAATCAAATCAGAGTTAAGTGTGAAAACGTTATTTGCTATTTACTAGCTCGCTGTGCAACCCAATGCCAAACTGCCAACTGCCAACAGTTGAGCAATCAAATCGAATATGAATCAGATTGAAGGAGTAGAGAAACCACAACCGGACAACCGACAACCGACGAGATAGTGGTCCATTATAAAATGTATAATGCAGCTTCTGTTCATCTCTGTCATACTTTCTTTTCAATCACTTTTTATCACTATATCTGCTATTTGTGCTTAAGAGTTTGCCTCTGTCCAGGTGTGCAATCTTTACTCTTTCAAGTTGCAGTTGAAAGACAGAAAAATTCTATCTTTTCATTGGTTTTTTTCTGCTGCTTTTACTATTTTTTTTTTTTTTTATATCATCGCCTCAATGTGTTGACATTTTGTGCTTTAGCTTGGATTTTCTACAATTTCTCCGGCTAGGTATCGTTTTCTTGGTATCAGATTTTGTCTCAATTGGGACAGCTTGGTGACTTCTGGTCAGTGCTGCAGTGAAAACGGAATAACCTTTCAAAGCGAAACAGATGCAACTTTAATTTCCTTAAAGAAAAACTCAATTAGAACATCTTTATTTAACTTGCTTATATAGTTTATCTACCAGTTTAATTTAATGCTGTAACAACTTTTCCACTTTTCTACTCAGCCTACGTGAAAAATGGGTGGAAAACTTATAACCGGCTGGCTGCTGTTGCAGTTTTTTGTTAAATTTGATATTCATACAACTACGGCTAAAATTAAAGTTAACAAGATGCGAGGGAGGAAGCAGTAGAAAATGAGGAACAGCGGCAACCATTCTCGAGGCGTCTGGCTGCGAAATTGCCATAAAAAGGAAAACTTTGACTGTCTCAATGGCAAAAGTCGTCAACGTTGTTGTTGTTGTTGTCGTCCCAGTCGTTTGCATGCGTAATTCAAGCAATCTACAGACGTGCCACAGACTGAGGTAAGTGTTGTGAATAGCATGCAACGAGTGGTGGCAAGATGTGGAGGTGTTGACATTCGCCAGGGTCGCAATTTGTCAGTCAGCAAGCTAACAACTAAATTCTATACTTTCCACCCAATCTCCAACTTTTCCTCTTTGCCTCCCTTTCTCTTACTCTATTTCTCTCTCGCTTTGTGCTGCATGCAAATTATGCAAATTTAGCTTTCACTTTCTAGCTGAATAAGTGCAAGGTCAACATATTTGCACCCTTTTCTCTATGCAACTGCGTCAAAGGCCAAGTGCAAATACAACTGCTGGCTTAACATATACCCTGTGTTACTGTATGTCTGACATCTCTCGAAAAGGGTATTTTTAAGTTTAACCTTCGCTGTTGACAGCAATTAAAATGCTTAAGAAATTGATGTCACAGTCAAAGATTGACTTACTCATCTCAGCTCGTTTGCGATGATATCATTAGGTTGACAGAGTTTGTAAATATTCACAGAAGGCTACTCATGAATATGTTACAAATTTCGCACAGTCTGTTAAATGCAATTTCAAAGAAACATTTTCCTTTTAAGTAAAGTAAAAAAGCAATGTGATTATGCAACATTAAGTAGATTTCAAAAGGAAACACAAATATTATTCATAATTTTGAAAAAACTTTGTGAGAGTTTGAAGTTTTCTTTCAGAGTTTTTCCTCTTTTTCTCTCAGCTTATACACTTGCCACTTTGTTGTTCATAGAATGTTTCTTCCGCTTTTCCATATAACCAGCTCATTATTCATGCAACATTTGGAGGTCAGTGCAGAATGTATGGCAAGTGTGTTCAAGTGTGGCAACTTAATTGATTTCATTTAATTAAAATGCATTTTATACATTTTCGATTGGCAGATCTGTTGCCTGTTTCTTGTTGACCATATTAAGTTTTCTTCACCTTTATCAAAGAGGCTGCCACATGAATATTTGCATACATAATTTTGTTACTCTGCATTGTATACCCTGTAGAAATAATTTTAATTTTAGCCCGACTGCCCTCCTATGTGGAGCTATGTGTATTTCAGGTGAAATTGGTAATATAGGCATTAATATACACAAGTGCGAGGTATCTTCTGGTTGAGCTGCAGATTCTTTAAATATCTACATTGTTGCAAATAAATTATGGCATTGTTATTTATGTTGTTTTGAATTTGTATCTCTGCATTTTTAGTTCAAAATATAATCCAACACAATTTAGTGCTCTATTTTATATCTTAATTGCATTTTTCAAATGTATTTATTTACTTTTGTATTTTTGCTGCCTCTTGAAATTTTTACATTGCTCAGCTTTTTCAGAAATTCTTTGCAATTTCGCTCAATTCCCCATTTAGCTGCTGTTTTAGATGTGAGAAATGCTTTGATTACTTTATCTTAAGCTGCTTTTCATTTGCTTAACATTTGAGCACACCTTTGCACCTTCTTAGAGCTTGCGATTTCCTATGAAAATGCATTTCTTTCATCAGCAAGAAAAAATATTTTAGCCTTGTCAGTCTTTAATACTGGCATCTTTACGAGTTCTTAATTTTCATTGACGTAGCTTTGCTCAATATTCATTTATCTTTTTGGTTCCTTATGCTCATTAAACTTGAGAATCGATCAGTCGTAAAATTCATTTACAATTTTAATGTCTCCTATAATATAAAGAAACAAAAAATTAAAGAAATCGAGTAATGGATTTTTATTTCTATTTTGTGGAATTACCAATGTCTCGTCTTAACTTCCTGGCTGTATCACCCTTTGGAATTACATTACCGAAGAGGTATACGACAAACATAGGTTAAGGTAGACTTTTTAATACTATTGGATTAATATTTCCACACTTTACTGACATAATCATAAATTGGAAATTGTAATGAATTTAAATAGTGATGCGATTTTTTGAGCATATAATCGTGAATTGAGACATGATAATCCATTAATAAGTATCATATAAGTAGTAGTGTCATCACTACCTGTACCTAATTGCTGTGTATGTTGATATTTTTAACAATAAAAATATCAATAAATTTTCGATATGAAAAAATTTTATAAATGGTTGATATTTTTGACTACAAAATATAGTTATTGTCGGTGATATAAATATCTGGGCTATATTTATTATTTTTTCATATGTGGCATATTTATTTTATTATATCGATACTAATATTATCGACAAAAAAAATATATCATCACAAAAATATCTATCGGAATATCGATATATCAATGATATTTCGACATCCCTACCAATTGCTAAAAGGAAGAGAAAACTAAGAGCATAACAATAAATTGGTGTTTGATACACCAAGTTAAGCAAAGTGTCGTAAGCAAAAAAAACGTGAAGTCCAACCAATAAGACATGCAGGCGATTTGCCGCGTTTGCATGACCAGCTCGGGAGTCTTAATAGATATATTCAGTAAAACGAGAGAAACATTTCCCAGCCTGGAGTTCATGATAAATGAGTGCGTAGAAGTGAAAGTAAAACGCAATGATAATTTCCCGAAACAAATATGCAAAATTTGCTTGTCTGATGTGCAGGGCGCATTTAGATTTAAGCGCAACTACGAGCTTACACTTAAGCAATTCAATAAGAAACTGAACGTAAAAGAGAGCAAAAAAGTAGACATCTACATAGATCTCTCTGATCATGAGAACAATACAAACGCAATCAAAAGGCCGAAAAAGAAAGAGAGCGAATGCGCGAGCGAAGAAGAGTACCTGAGTGAAGAGTGTCAAAACGAAGAGAGCAATAACAAGGCATCCCCAGACTTCGAAGAGAGTTCTGATGAGAGCATAATTTCGAATTGTGACAAAGAATATAAACCAAGAGATCTGTCAGTAAGCGAGAGACCATCTGTTGAGGATGATGTACCTAAGCGAACAAACAAAATAATTTCAAAGACGTTGGCAATAAAACAGGAGAATATTTATATTTGCAAAACTTGCAATAAGGTCTTCAGAAGGAAGTCAGATTTGACCCGTCACATGAATTTTCACTCCGGTGCTTGTAAAACGGTGCCAAGAAAACGAATTTTCAAATGCAATTATTGTGACGAATGTTATAAGTGGAGTTCGAATCTTAAAAGACACGTGAAAAAAATACACACCTAAAAAATAAACACACACACGCATAAAGTTGCTGGCACTTTATTTTACCCTGATAGCAATAACAAAAAGTAGGTAGAAAACCCGAAGATTGCGAATTATAATAAATTGGTGCTAGCGACTAACCCTTGCCACAGTCTATAATTCGAAGATCACAATGACACACACAGAACCAGTTTGTTGCGTTTGTTTGAGCAGCTCCGGGACCGTGGTGAATATAGTTAATGGGAGGCAGCTGTCTGCGAAGGAACCTGGTCTGGTGGATATGATAAGCGAGTGCTTTAACATCAAAGTATATGACAATGATATACACCCCATAAACTTATGTGAATGCTGTATTTCGAATCTGCGAGCAGCCTATCGATTTAAGAGGAATTTCGAGCAGAATATTAAGTCGAAAGAGAAAGAACTCGACGACTTTATTGAAAGTCTTGCAACAGAGGATTGGGAGTTTGATAGCGATGTGGTTAAGAAAGAGCCACAAGATGAAATCAACAGCGGAAATACTGATGAAACAGTTGCTACAGCAGCCGGAAAAGCTGCCCAGAAAAAGAAAAAGGGTCACGCCTGTATTTTTTGTGGCAAGGTATTTATAAGGAAGCCACACCTGACGATACACTTACGGGTTCATACCGGCGAACGACCATACAAATGTCCACACTGCCCGAAAGCCTTTACACAGACATGCAGCTTAAAAACTCACCTGAGAGTTCACACCGGAGAACGTGATTTTAAGTGTCCACATTGTCCAACGGATTTTACTCGAAAACACAACCTTTTGCTTCACTTGGCCTCACATGCATCAAAGAAAGGAACCAAAAATAAAAGTAAACTTAAGAAAAATAAGAGCTCAAACAAGTAAAAACTATTTTATATTCCTTGTCGTTAACGAAACAATAACTAAAGATAGTATTTAACTAAAAATATTATATTAAAAGAAAAGAAATGAATTGTGAAAGATGTTAGTTTATAGAGTTAAATTATTGGTTTCTAAATAAATACAAAATTAAAGATTTCTTTATAATAAGAAAGACACATTATCTTTTTGAATTTTTAAATTTATGTTCGGTTGATATTACAAATAATTGAAGAAAACGAAGGGCTTAAAAGTATAAAAGATATTTCATATATTCACTGTAATGGTTTGCGAATTCAAATAAAGTAACCAATTATCTTTTTCTATTATTGTTAATTTAATATTTAAAGTAGGATACAGGGTACATTATGGCCAACAATTTTTTCACGTATATTGTATGTTGCTGCTGGAACTGTTGTCCCTAGCACATGGGAAAATTTTGTTTTTGTGTTAAAATTACAAAACAAACAATTAAAATCCCTTTTAAATAGTTTAAGACTGGCTTTTAAAATAATGGAAAATATAAAATGGTTTTTAAACCCCGTACTTAAAAAAAATTACAGGGGTCTATTGGGTTTGTTATACCGACTATGTGCGTAACAGGCAGAAGCAATTAATTGGCAGACCCTATAAAGTATATATATTCTTGATCAGCATCAATAGCCGAGTCGATATAGCAATGTCCGTAGAATAGTCTTATACATCCTTGCCAAAGTTGGTTGAAATCGGTCTACTATATCATATAGCTGTCATAGGTGGGAGCCGGGCCTGGGAGAGGGACTGGGAGCGGGACCTGGGAGAGGAACTGGGCGCGGGGACTGAGAGAGGGACCTGGGAGAGGGACTGGGAGCGGGGTCTTGGAGAGAGACTAGGAGAGGGACTGGGAAAGGGACTGGGAGAGGAACTGGGAGAGGGACTGGGAGAGGGACTGGGAGCGCGGCCTGGGAGAGGGACCTGGGAGAGGGACCTGGGAGAGGGACCTGGGAGCGGGGCCTAGGAGAGGGACTGGGAGCCGGACCTGGGAGAGGGTCCTGGGAGCGGGGCCTGGGAGAGGGGCCTAGGAGAGGGACTGGGAGCCGGACCTGGGAGAGGGTCCTGGGAGCGGGGCCTGGGAGAGGGACTGGGAGAGGAACTGGGAGAGGGACCTGGGAGAGGGACTGGGAGCGGGGCCTGGGAGCGGGGCCTGGGAGAGGGACTGGGAGCGGGGCCTGGGAGAGGGACTGGGAGAGAGACTGGGAGAGGGACTGGGAGAGGGGCCTGGGAGAGGGACTGGGAGAAGGACTGGGAGAGGGACTGGGAGAGGGACTGGGAGAGGGACTGGGAGAGGGACTGGGAGAGGTACTGGGAGAAGGACTGGGAGAGGGACTGGGAGAGGGACTGGGAGAGGGACTGGGAGAGGGACTGGGAGAGGTACTGGGAGAGGTACTGGAAAAGGGACTGGGAGAGGGACTGGGAGAGGTACTGGGAGAAGGACTGGGAGAGACATTCGGCATTGACATTGACGGCAGTGGCAACATCATTTTAAATTGGTTTTCGTCGAGTTATTTATTTATATGACTGCCTTAGCACGTGATCTGATTTTGTTTAATCGAAAGGCGCCTCTCGGGATTTCGAGCCAATTTGTAGGGTGTGTCCGAGAAAGCGATTAAATGCAAAGTGAACAATTAATTGCCTTTTAAATCAATTTTAATTAGAATTGCAGCTTCTATTTTATGCATACATTAATAGCAATTAATTGGATATATGAGATGAGAGCTGTGAAATGAGTTACAAAATTAAAAATGTCTGATTCGTATCTACTTAGCTGTAATTAATTTGATGAATGATGTTATAGTTTTTGAGAGTTCAGAAAGGCGTGTAATCCAACCCAATTTAAAAACACTTCTTGCAATAATAAATAATTATTAAAAAAATCAACAAAAGCCGATTAAAACCAAGACTCGCTAATGGCCTAATACAATAATGCTTTCTGTATATGAAAATAAAAGAGCTTCGCAGAATTCAAATGTCTGTCAAAGGGGAAACAAAAAATGACTGGCGTTTACTTTTTTTTTTATAAATTTTGCGCGTTATAATTTATGCATAATACGGCAAGCAAAAATGGTGGCTAGGAAATTTGTACGACTTCAAAATACTCTGCAACTAACACTCAAAATTCATGCAAATAAACTACGTTGCAAACCATCCTAGATAGGTGTCGCCTGCTTTTCTTAAGTTTTCTCTATCCTATGGATTGAAAATGCATATGTCCATATAGTAGATTCTTATTTAAAAAAAAGAAGTAAGATGTTATATTTCGTTCCCATTTAAAAAGAGCATGAATGTTGTGAATATGTAATCCTCAGCGTCAGTCACTGCCGGAAGTCTATCTCAGGGCTGGCTTCCAGCCAACACACAGTTTTTTTTTTTTTTTTTCCAGGGAATAGGGTGATGTTTGGTAGGGGACTGAGGATTGTTGCGGAGCCTTTGGCTAGGCGTGACCCAGTCAGCTGTCGACGGTTTTTTCACGTGAAATCTGATATATATTTTTTAATAGCTTTTTTTTACTCCGAGCTTTTGAGAAATTTAACATTTCAGCGTCCAATTAACATTTGAAGCCAAAAAGCTTTTGGAAGGCGGGGGGAAAATTAAAGAAGTAATGTTGATTATAAACATTTTTATGTTTTTACGGGCTCTGAAGTGGCTGGCAGTCATGAATAAAAAAAGAAGGAAGATAAATGCACTTAAGCTTGCTTGAGTTGAGGGAACTTGACTGGGAGCTACCCTGTAGATTGGCTGAGAGCTAAAGAATAGGTGTTGTTTTTTATTCACTTTTTTCAACTTTATGAAAGGCCTTTACATCTTTATCTCAATTGACCCTATTTGTATTTCAATTAATCATTTGAAACGGTTGTAAGCTAATAAATTTCGATAATTTAAGCCAGCTCTTATACACTTCTCTTTAATATCCCCATTTTATAGACAACAAAAATGCTGTGTATTTTTAGACGATTCCGTTGGCTATTTAATTCAGTCTTTCAGGTGCCTCAAATTAAATTTTTCCAAAATATTACCTTGAATGCAGGCTATACATAAGCCTTGATAAATTAAGATATTTTATGCGAACTTACTCTATTCTCTTTCCTAATAACCTTCTTAACATTTCTCACATTTTATAGGGTATTAAAAAAAACCCGCTAAATAGTGGCTGTTGCAAGCCAATGAACTCAGCCTACTCAAAAGCAATTTCAATTGGCAAGCCAAGGCAACGCCCTCACAGTTTTTTGGCCTCATTCAAAATCCGACAAAACTGCAGCTTTTTAGCGCCCTCACGTATGCAATGAAAAGTTTAGTTAAGTGAATATTCCCCTTTCCCCTCCACTAAAAATGAGCTTGCATTTTTGTTTGGTCATTGTTAATGAATGTATCTCTCGATGTTTAGTAAGCAATTTTTGCATATATATTTTTGCAAGTTGTGTCTGAAAAAGTGGGGGAAATCTACTTTCCACTCGATGCCTTCATTAAAATTGCAATGATGTTTGGTTTTTATGCGCAGAGAGAAACCTTTGTCTTTGAGCTTTGGTGGCAGCCATAACGTGAAAAGTTGCACTTGCTGCGTGTTAATTTGTGCGTGAACTTTCCTAACGAACCGGAAGCTCCAGTTCCTTCTGTTTTTCCTCCCTTGGGGTATGGGAATTGGGGATCGCACAGACCGTAAAGCGTATAATTGAAATTGCGCTTAAATGTTTTGAAAATGTCAAAGCGAATAATGCATTAAAGCACCAAGTGTATAACTGTAAAAAATCAGATAAAATAAAATTATCAATAATTTAATAAAGTTAAAAAAAATAGTAGAAACTAGTGGGCGGTTACAGTCGAGCACGCTCGACAGTTGAATACCATGTGTCCAGGTACTCTGTACTGAAAGTTGATTTTCGATCGATTGTTCCTATTGCAGCTATATGATAGCTTAGACCGATTCGAACCAAATTTGGCTATATTTCCTATGGCAGCTATATGATATAGTAAACCGATTCCAACCAAATTTGATCAGGATGTATAATACCAGCCCAGAT
Organism: Drosophila falleni; assembly: GCA_035045575.1. NCBI lineage: Eukaryota > Metazoa > Arthropoda > Insecta > Diptera > Drosophilidae > Drosophila > Drosophila falleni. The sequence continues at coordinate 5,383 of JAWNOV010000183.1, read as the reverse complement.
GCATAATCTATCAGTTTGGTTCTGATATCTCAAGAAACAAAAATTTTTTCCATACTAAAACTTCATTTTCGATGCACCGTTCCTATGGCAGCTATATGATATAGTAAACCGATTCCAACCAAATTTAATCAGGATGTATATTAGCAGCCCAGATGCATATTCTATCAGTTTGGTTCTGATATCTTAACAAACAAAAATTTTTTCCTCACTAAAACTTCATTTTCGATGCACCATTCCTATGGCAGCTATATGATATAGTAAACCGATTCCAACCAAATTTGATCAGGATGTATAATACCAGCCCAGATGCATAATCTATCAGTTTGGTTCTGATATCTCAAGAAACAAAAATTTTTTCCATACTAAAACTTCATTTTCGATGCACCATTCCTATGGCAGCTATATGATATAGTGGACCGATCCAAAAATTAAAACAAACTTGATCTGATTATGGTATCCAGGAACCTACATACCAAGTTTGAAGTCTCTAGCTTTTATGGTTTCTGAGATCGGCGCGTTCAAACAGACGGACGGACAAACACATTATACCCTATTTTGTCCATTTTTAATGGGCTCAGGGTATAAAAAGAGTTAAAAGAGCTTAACTTTTGCAGTTAATCTTAGCAAGCAACAATTAATATTGTTTGAAGTGAAAGGAAAACAAAACTAATTAGCCTATAGTCAAGAATGTTTCTGAATTCAATCTCAGAGACCACGTGGCCAACAATTTTGACACCGAATACTCACACACACTTGCCGTAACCACAGACTTTGCGCCGCTGTCCAATTTTTGGGTGCAACTCACAGTTGATGATGATGCTGGCAGCTCCATTAGAAAGTTGCAACTGCAACTGCAACTTGCTGTAACCACATATATCAATTACACAAGTTTCGTTAGCCGTCGTGTGGCTGTAATTGCATAGAAAATTGCAACCGCAGGAGCAAATCACACAGATCCCCGGTTATGGCCTGCAACCATAACCACACTCTCATTCATAGACTCGGCCTTTCAGTCTCAGTCGAAGTCGCAGTTTCAGACAGACCAAAAGCTGGCAACTTAAATTGGCATTTAGTTGGTAAGCTGGTTGTATGGACACGGTTTCATAACTTGGACAAAACATTTCCGGCAATTGATGGCCAAGCCAAAAGTTGCAGCTCAAGTTCTAATTCCATTAGAAGTTCCTTTGAAAACTCCTTTTTGCTTTTACCATCCACAAATTTCTCTTATTGTTATTCCATGCACTTTTCCTTTGAGTTTCTTGCTACGCAAATATTTTTACGCTTTTCACATGGAAATTGTGGCAAAAAATAAAGCAACAGACGCACGATATTCATAAAAATGCGTTAAAGGGAAAACTGAAGGCAGGTGGAAATGCTGACGAAAAAGTTTCGGTTGTATCTCACTCTCTCGTCATGACATATACTACTGTGTCCAAAAAATAAGGTGACATTTGATTTTAAACTGCGCGCTTTGAAGGATTAGGAGAATTCTTTTTGTTTTTAGGTTGGTAGTACTGTGAGTGACATCTATGTCAAATTTCATGTGAAAATATTCATTACTGTTTGAGATACGCGTCGTTTTGTGAGCTGCTAAAAGTGAGTTTCTCGTTTTTTGCAATGTCGAAATTTGTTGAGCAAAGAATTTGCATTAAATTTTGTTTGCGGAATCAATTTTCTGCTGCGGATACGTTGAGGATGGTGCAGAAAGCCTTTGGTGATGAGGCTATGTCTAAAAAAAATGTTTACAAGTGGTATAGTGAGTTCAAAGCCGGTCGTGAACGTGTCGAAGACGAAGAGCGTCCTGGGCGACCATCAACCTCAACTGACGAAGCTCACGTCCAACAAATCAAAGATTTGGTGTTGAAAAACCGTCGATTAACGATTAGAGACCTTGCTGATGATGTTGGCATATCAAAAGGCTCAGTCAATACCATTTTGAAGGATGTTTTGGGCCTCAAGCGCGTCAAATCTCGACTGGTACCGAAAACATTGAATTTTTTGGAAAAAGGGCGTCGCGTTGAAGTGTGTGAAACGATGCTTTCCGACTACCAGGATGTCATGAAACGGATTATAACTGGCGATGAGACTTGGATCTATGCTTACGACCCCGAAACAACCGATCAATCGAGCGAATATCGTGCCAAAGGAGAGCCGAGACCAAAAAAATCGCGCCAAAGTCGCTCCAAAATCAAGGTCATGTTGACTGTTTTCTTCGATTATCGTGGTGTTGTGCATTATGAGTTCCTTCCACCGGGTCAAACAGTCAACAAGGAATATTATCTGAGCGTTATGTGTCGTTTGCGTAACAGTATCCGTCAAAAAAGGCCAGATTTGTGGAGAGACAACTCTTGGTTTCTGCACCACGATAATGCACCATCCCATACTGCACTCGTAATTCGTGATCATTTCATCAAAAACTCAACCCATATCGTTCCGCAACCACCGTATTCACCTGATCTGGCACCGTGCGACTTCTGGCTGTTCAGCAGGCTCAAAAGACCGCTCCGGGGACACCGTTTTGACACGATAGAGGAGATTCAAGCCGCAACGAAGACGGAACTAAAGGCCATCCCGGAAAGTGACTACAACCAGTGTTTCGAAAATTGGAAAAAACGTTGGCAGAAGTGCATTGTGTCGGGAGGGGATTACTTTGAAGGGGATGAAATTGATTTGGAAGAATAAATAAAGAATTTTCGGTAATTGTCTATTATATGGGCCTCATCTCAAAAACTAAAAAAAAAAAAACCACAAATAGGGGGTGATTTATGATGAATTTAGCAAAAAAAATTAGATTGGGGACTCAATTGGTTTATTTTTAAAAAATCCCTAAAGTTTCCATACAAAATGAACTATTTTATTGTAAATAGTGTTGGTAAACGGACCACAATAATGACAAGTTGCACAAAACAACAATAAAATACTTCGTTTTGTATGGAAACTTTAAGGATTTTTTTAAAATAAACCAATTGAGTCCCCAATCTAATTTTTTTTGCTAAATTCATCATAAATCACCCCCTATTTGTGTTTTTTTTTTTTTTAGTTTTTGAGATGAGGCCCATATAATAGACATTTACCGAATTTTCAAAATAAATACAATGTCACCTTATTTTTTGGACACAGTAGTAACTGTTTTTCACTTTGACTTGTTGTTGTTCTTTGGGTCGCAGCACTCAATTCGCGAGTGTGTGTGTGTGTGTGTACAGAAGTGTGTGTGTGTGAAACAGTTGGCGAACACTGATAAACATTACAAAGTTATCACATATGTATAGCCGGATTGATGGAAACGCAACTGGGAATTGAAAAACTTAACTTTGAGCTTCGAGCAATAATTGAATGTGAGTTACTGGATTTTAATTGGTCAAACTTTTGCACTATATAAGGTTAACGGCAAAATATTTAAAATATTAAAGTCAGATAAATGATGTATAAAATAACTACTGTTTTAATTCCTGAAGTCAAATCCACTTCACAGTAGTTTTTCAACCTTTGATATTTAATTTTTGTAACAATCATATTTATAAAAAGTATTTTAAAGAAATGTATACAGTTGCTGTAGAATTAATTAAGAAATTAATTACAACAAAAAGTTGATTTAGAAAATTTCCTTAAAACGCTTTTTTTTTTTTAAATAAAATGACTACTGATTTAATTTTTCATTCCTGAAGTCAAATCCCTTTCACAGTAGTTTTTCAACCATTGATATCTAATATTTGTTACAATCATATTTAAAGTATTTATGAAAAGTATTTTAAATAAATGTATACAGTTGCTGTATAATTAATTTAGAAATTAATTACAACAAAAAGTTGATTAAGAAAATTTTCTTATAACGCTTTTTTATTAGGGTAGATAATTTTCAAAATCCTACTTGATACACTCCGTCAATCGGCACGTAGAGTTCAAATGTCTGTTTCAATCGTCGCACATCTAATTCAACTGAAGTAGAAAGGTGGGAAATAATATAAACATTACCATTGATTTATATCGTAAGCTTACAAGTCAGGTTTTTTAAGTCAAGCTGCCAATATATTGCTAACACAGTACTGTATTTATATTATATTATACATAAGTATGCTAGTATTTTTTAGCTTAAACTCTGCTCACTGGCATTAAATCAACTTTAGGAACTTGGCTCTCAGCCTTTTGCCAGTGCTGCTGTTGATTTATGTGTTCCAGCAAGCGAGCATAAAGACTGCAGTATTCCCCCCCCCCCCTCACTCCCCCTACGGATTTCCCTCCCATTCTCCTATCATTCTGACTACCTGACTGTACGAGCCAAAATGAGTGTTACTTTAAATATATGTAGGGAAAAATCGTACGTTAAAGAACAAGTCGCTAAATCGACAAAGTCCCACGTTGAGCTGCTGTGTATTGCGGACAACCCTCCTCTGGGGGTAAAGAAGAGAAGGGGCTGAAAAAGGGAGTAACTGTGCAACTTTTTGGAGTGCAAATTTGTAAGGATTCATTCTTGTTGCTTGGTTTGTTTTCTTTTTCGCCCGCTAGTTAACTTTTTGAGTCTCTTTCTCTTTCTCTTTTTTCTGTTTTCTCTCTATTTTTTATGCACTTCAGCTTTATTATTACTTTTTGACTTTTGAATGCAATGGCACTATGGCTTTTACCCCATGCGCATTGCTGGTTGCTGAGCTCTGGATTAACGGGTTTAGTGGGTTTAGTGGGATTTACAAAAAAAAAAAAAAAACAAAAAAAAAAAACAAATAAAAAGATTTATACACTGCAATACCTTTTCTTTGATTTATGCTGAATTGCCGGCTTGACAACTATTTTGGTGAGAGAAAATGGGGGCTCTGAAAATAAATTAACCATAATTTGTTTGCCCGCACTCGAAATGTTGCTTTATCATATCTCTGCATTGCGGCTGTGCTACATTTTAATTAGTTGATTGTAGAATTATGCCTGAACCTATGGGGTATATATACCATGTTTTAATATTTGCTTTAGGTTGTCTTAAATATTTTTATTCAATTTAAAATCAAAATTTTGAAATTGCGACAAGAATATCAAGCATTAGTTCATGAATAAAATAAAAAAAGTTTAAATAGTATTCTATTTAAAAATTATTAAAAATGCGGCAATCGCTCAATATCGGCACCTGTTCGTTCAAGTGCTTGTGCGTCTTTTAGGCGCCACTTTCGAAAATATGAAGTCAGTTTATTATTTAAGTTCGGGTATTTCTTAGTCAAATACAAGCCTTCGTTTACTCTTATATATTTTTGATGTAATTGGGTTAAATTAAAATACACCTGTGATTGACATTGCGGTTTAAAGACTGTTTCAATGCTTTACCTCTTGGTTGACCGCAAGGTGAGTTCAATTTGTGGTTTGCAAGACGGATAAATTGATTTTGCAAATTGCTCGGAATTTT